>JAVQKC010066521.1:0-16480 GCA_036025475.1 Philypnodon macrostomus
ACTCGGACACTGAAGATGAAGAATTTGAGGGATTTGTGGACGAGGAATAAACTGAAAAAGTGACTGTATTGTGTTGTATGTTACGTGTTATAACTGAATACATTTAAGTTATTGTGAATATGCTAACGTTTGATTTAGCGGTATCAGACTGTTTTTTTACGTGTTACAAATGAACGAGGTTGAAAGTTATTGTGAATACGCCATTAACGTTTGAACAATGTTGAGAGTTATTGTGAACGCGTTTAATAAAGTTTGACTGACTGACATGTCTGACTGTTTTGTTTCGCTTAATGCGCCTTATGGTCCGGTGCACCTTATATATGAAAACATTTAGAAAATAGACCATTCATTGACAGTGCGCCTTATAATCCAGTGTGCCCTATAGTGCGGAAAATACACTAGTTTTCATCTAAAAAATATAAGAAGTCAATATTTGCAATTCATAATTTGTAAATACCGCCTTGTCAGCAATACCGTCAACCAGACTCTTGGCTAACCTTGTCTCCCTTCTTGTTTTAACTGATACAACATTAAATCCAACCAGATAGTATATTATTGATACATATGAGGGGAGATTATCAACGGGTAGCTTGGTTATCTGGAAACATGTTGCATCTTACCCCAAATTTACGCCAAACTGTCTCGCGGAGGCGGAACTTAAGCGGAACGTTTCACATACGTCATCTCAAAAGCGTCAATTCACACCCAGGGACTTTCAGACGTGGTTCAGCAGCGGCCCTCTGTATTTTACAAAGTATTTTGTGTTTCGGGTCAAAAAACAGGCAAAATATACTTTTGACAAGATGGATTCAACACTGGGACATGTCTGCAGATAAACTTATCACTAGCCCCCAAAAGTTTGTTTATACTTGTGTGATTAATTACTTACCCTCAAAAGCTGTGGCTGTACAGTCCCATTCCTTCTCTTCTGTGTATAATCCTTGTAAAACACATGCCTGGGGTTGTAAATCAACTTATTCCCTCATACAGTGAAGCCTCAATGTTTATCTATTTTACTTTGAAAGTGTAGTGGACGTTTTTATTTTGGTACTCCGGGCCTGTACTTCCTGTTTGCGCTCCTCTTGGTGTAAATTGGGGGTTAGACAACAATTTATGCAGTAACAAGCCAGTATTCTTTTCTAGTTAGGGAATAATTAAATCCTGAGAGTGCCTTTCTTGCCTCTACAGTTTCATTTCATTTCATTGTTAGTATGTGTGATATTTCCAATAAAAACACATCTCTATTCCCATATAATTTTTCATAAAGCTATTCAATCAAATGCATTGTTTTTCCCTTGAGGTTGTTTGTCACCCCTCTGTCATATCTCTTCCTGTTTGAGGCCACTATTGTCTCCCGGCCCGACGTACAATCTATTCTCACTACATTCGATTTAAAAGCCTGATATGCAATGTCCCTGGGCGCGCGACAAAGAGATGGATATAATATGAATAGCATTTAGGAAAATAAATTGATCTTTGATGCTTGTCCTTCAGGGGGAGATTATGTGACATTGGTTACTGTCAACAGTCTGCTCTATTTCTATTTTAGCTAAAGCGCCACGGGTGAAGATACTACACTTGCGAGGTCCATTGGAATGGAGACGAAATGGGCTATTACCCTTCAATGTGATATTTCTGAGACGATGAGAATGAAAAGAGGTCTCTCTCATTTGAGTCATGCTGATCTGGTTATGGCCTCGATGCACATAGGCAGCAGACACAACCGGTGAGTTCCACATCGATCAGTTGTTAAGTATGTTTGAATATTAAGTGGCTTATAGCAGATGGTTGATCTATTTTGTTTTGTGATTGGGAATGGGATTGTGACGATGGCAGTGGGTTTGAGGTTTCCCAAATGTTTATGTTGTATGTATGCTATTATTATATCAGCGAAACAACGATATCATGGAATCACACTGGCCCACGTCCGCAGATCCTACGTGTGAACGCAATAACTCAAAAACTAATTGCCAGTCTGTTTCAACTTTTGTAGACAGTTACATATCATGAAGACGCTGACCTGGATTGAGTTTGGTATTTCTACGGTTAATGACACTGGGAAGTCAGGTATATTTGACCGCCTCTAACTTGCACATGAGCCGATTAGGCTCAAACTGAAGCCCCTTAGATGAATAACGTCTGATTGAGGTGCCCGTTGGTTCCATAGCATTTGTGTCAGATGTATGGGGGCGTTCGCCGATATACACTTTGCTGTCGGGGACGACAGTGTAGGCCTAGTTCTAAATAGTTATGTTGGGCCACAAACTGTTTCCGCAATTTGGAGATTCTTACAACACAAGGCAACAGTGACATCTGGTGGCCATCTTCTATATTTCAAAAGCTTGTGATTGTTTCAATAAATGACAAGTGTTTTTTTACCGCAAGCAGATTTACTATTCGTTAGGCTACAGTGTTTTAATCCGTTAAAGCAGGCACAGTAGATGTGGTGTATTTGTTCATTTATTTATTGGACAATGAACAAACAAGGCTAATGGTACTGCCAAATTAACCCGATTATAGTTTCATCTGTGGTCCCATGTTACTGTATGCTTTGAATTTGAATATCCTCTTTATGTTTGACCACAACTCCATCAACAACCTCCTCCACGATGGTCTTCACGTGTCTCTCGATGTGGGGCTTATGCTCTGTGAAAAAATTGTGAAATAATCTCACGCTAAATGGAAGAAAGAGGAACAATAATCAAAACATACCCTCGATCGTCTCCTCCACTTTGCTAATGATCACCGCTCTGTGAAGAAAGCAATAGTTCAACATTCAAAATCTGTCTGTAGTTAAATATTTTTTAGACATAATAACTTTATGTACCTTTGAGGTTTAGGTACATAACTTTATGTACCTAGTTAGGCTACTTTAGTACCTAGTTAGGTACATAACTTTATGTACCTAGTTAGGCTACTTTTACAAAAGTAGCCTAACTTATGTATATGTAATGGTTTCAGATTCAAGCTAAAAGTGCCAAATGCATTGAGAAATGTGCTATGGTGGAACTACTTGAAGCTGACATAAACTAAAAATATGTTTTTTTTATTAAGCAGAATTTCTGACTACTCCACCCAACTACTGTTAACTACCGTATGAAATGATGTGCAGTAATAATAATGTATTGCTGTCACTTTTTCACTAGTTCTCCTCCGAGCAGACGTCTGTACTCCTCGATCTCCATCTCGAGCCTCATCTTGACGTCCAGCAGCAGGTTGTACTCAGACTGCTGTGTTTCCAGGGAGACCCTTAGACTCCGTAGCTCTTCCTCCAGAGACGTGATTCTGATCTGGAACTGGCTCAGAGTCCTGCTGTAACGGCCCTGAACCTCCTCCAGGTTCTTCTGTAGGTATCGGAACTACAACAATGTTAAGATAATGTTAAAGATATATATATATATGTATAGCTGGATTCACAGATTCACAGACAAACACAAAATTATAATTGTGAATAAATATTAACTATAATAATAGTAAATACAATTGGTCATTTTTACCTCACTGAGAGAGCTTTCATGAGATATCTCAAAACCCTGGTAGGTCTTCTTCAGCTCCAAAAGTTCACAGTGGTAGGTCTTTACCTCCTCTGTGGTGGTTGTAATTTCTATATTCATACTTTTCACCTAAAACACAAACACCACTAGTCACAAAATATAGGGCTAAAAACAATCCATTAGATCATATCATGAATTAGAACCATATATATATAATACTGAACCATATATATACTATATATATATAATACTGAACCATGTATATACTATATATATATAATACTGAACCATATATATACTATATATATATATATATATACTACTGAACTCTCAATAATACTGCACTAAATCACTTTACGTAATATGTTTAATGCTGCTGCACTATTTGAATGTATCATGTATGTGCAATACTATATCATGTGCAATACAAATTCATCTGAAGTATTTCACCACCTGTGAAATACTTACACATTATTTAAATCCTACTGCACCTTTGTATTTTTCTTTATTATTGTACTTTTTATTATATGTTTATTATATTGTTACTTATCTCTTTTTTGCACACTTTTTTACCATGTACTATTATTGCATGTTATTAGTACTTCCTGAGTATCTTAGCGAGTCTAACGGTTCCTCCGATCCAAAGCATTTCATTGCATTTTTTGACCCTGTGTTGAATGTGCATATGACAAATAAACTGAAACCTGAAACCTATATATAATTTTAGGTTTTAGTGCATTTTAAGAAAGCTAGTTAAATATTATAAACTTTTTGTGACTATATAAAATGTATTTGATGGTGTTTTTTGTTCATTTTACCTTCGTCTGAAACCATCTCTCCAGCTCTAACGTGTTCTTCTCCATCAGAGCCTCATACTGCTGCCTCACTTCGGCCAGGATAATGGTCAGATCCACAGAGTCGGCACTGTCCACCTCCACGTTCACAGAGCCGCCTTGTTTGGCACGCAGCAGACGAATCTCCTGCAACCAAATCTCATTATTATTGTAGTATAAGCATACACCAGCAGATGGCACCATTACACTTTGTTTTGCAAAGCAGCAGTTTATGCCCTTGTTTCTTTTAAAGCTGTAGTCTGTAAGTTCCATAAAATAAAATACAAATTTAGAAATGTATTTGACCCTGATGTAAATCATAATTCATATTTCACTTTAGCCCCTCCCCTGGCCTCTACTGACCACAGATACTACTACTACTACTACTACTACTACTACTACTACTACTACTACTACTACTACTACTACTACTACTACTACTACTACTACTACTACTACTACTATTTGGACTACTGCTAATACTACAAAAATAGAGGTTTGTAAAAAATTACTGAAATAAACACAACACAAATTTGTAAGATTTACTCAATTAAACGTTTCTTCACATACATTATTTAAAGGAACACTATGCAACTTTTCACTGGTTTGGTCACATTTCTCCTTCACAGAGCGCCCCCTAGAGTTTCAGAGACCAGCACCGCCCACAGAAAAAAACACAAAAGAATATAGACTATATATAAACTGTATTCTATCATAAAGCTACTGTTCAACACAAAGACACCAGGTCTGTGTCAGTTTGGCATCTTTTTATTTCTTGGAGCTCTCTGTGTAAAAGCCTGTTTAAAAGCAATTTGAGGTTTTAGCGAGACTTGCGACTTGACCCGAGACTTCCAGGGACATTCATCCTAGCAAGGAAGCTCCATTCACCCCACAACAAGTCATGTAGGACCACTCTCAAGTTTTCTTAAAAGTTAAAAGTCGCATAGTCCCCCTTTAAATAAAAGTGTCTAATTGAGTTCATCTCCACTTATTTTACTCACCATTTGTAATGCATATAATTTTAGCGTAGTATGTTCCATTGATGAGGTACTTGGACTCCCGGTCAGGCAGTTTATTTAGTTTAATGGCGGCTGTATGTTCATCAATAATCAACCAGTTGTCTTGATCAGAGATTTTAACATATCTTGAAAAATGGACAAAAACAAATGAAGCTAGCACAATCTATAAATCAGTGCAGGGTTGTTGTTTTTTTTGCAGACTTACCTTACATTCGTTGCAGTCAATTGAGTATCAGTGTCTATAGCGGTATAAGTAGCAATAACAGTATTAAGAGTGACCGTAGAGTGGTCTTCTGAGATGGTCACTACTTTGACACTTGGCTGAAACTTTGGGCCCTCCTTTTGGTTGATCACGTTGATTTTGATTGGGTAGCTTTTACCGCCACCTCCTCCTGCTCCCGTAATGCCCGAACTGCCGAAGTTATACTCTGCTTTGTTACGGACAGACACTTCCAGGTTTACTACTTTGAGCTCTTCGTAGTCAAGGGCCTTAAAAAACAAACAAACAAACAAACAAAAGAGTGTTTACATTTTGGGATGCAGTGGGTTGATGTCAAATTGCAATTATTTACCTTATTGATCATGATAATTCCTTCGTTGGTCTTCGAATCTGTAGTTATGCTAAAATAGCCAGCTTGGTTCCCGTCAATTATTTCATAGACGGCCATCCAGTTTTCAGTGTACATTATGTCCAAATCAATGGCTTTGATTCTCAGCACTTCCACATTGATAGTGTTCTCAACCACACTTGCTTCATACTAAAACCAACAAAAACAGTATCGTGTAGTAGGTTCTATCTCGTTAAGACGACCAAACTGTGTGATTAATGGACTTACAAAATCTTTCTCCAGAGTAGGCACGTTGTCATTTATGTCCAAAAGTTTGATCTCAATTTGCCCTGTTGCCACATTTCCACCTGCCATTCCATTTAGATCAGCGCCTCTTATGGTCAGCTTATAGGTATCCTGTGTCTATAGAAGGAGAGCAGACATAGCAATTCATGAGGAATCTTGATACTCTGACGATAGATTCTGAACAACACAGAAGATAACAAAACATGAAGCAAATGCCTACAGAAGCAGACAAACACACCAGGTGCCATTGTCGGACTACAAAATACAGGTTCTACCTAAAAAATTAATTGCTGACCTCTCTGTCCAGGGTGTTTCTCTGAACCATAACTTCTCCGGTCTGGGAATTCATAAAGAACATGCCTCCGGGGTTACTCTCCTGCACAATACTGTAGAAGACTTGAGAGTGGAGAGTGTTGGCTTGGTCGGCATCAGTGGCAATCACCTTCATCACAACAGTGCCTAAAAACACAGGAACCAAAGCAATTGTTATGTAAAGATCAATTCAAGAGGTGAGAATTAAAAGGACGCAAGTTACTGTTGGGGCAAATTTGATATCAGGTGCTTAAATGTGATACAAAAAAAACCTACAGACGTCCTACAAAAAGTAAGCTCAAAGTATGCATTTTTTGGCTACTCCCGTAAAGTTACGATAATGTCTCTTTAAAGTTCATGCCTCAAAATGATGTTGAGAAATGTGTTTTTGATGTTTTAACTTACCGACTGCACTCCTCTCCTTAACAGAACCAGTCTGGAATTGGATTACTGGGGTGCAATCATTCTCATCCAAGACCTTGATAGGCAGAGGGAGGTCATTCTCAGCAAAGGACCCATTCGTGAATTTTGCCACACCTTTCAACTACATCAAGAATAAACAAAGTGCACTTAATATATGTTTACATTTGGTTTCATCACTTTTTATTAAACAGCTCTTACTTGATATGATGCAATATTCTCTCTGTCCAGAATGGCATAGATTTTAACGTAACCAGTCTGAGAGTTGATGCCAAATATATTAGTGGGAGCCTCATCCACGCCAGGGCCGTGGAGTGAATATATAATTCTTGTGAAATTCTCTTTATCAGAGCGAATCTGCGGACAAAAGTGTTAGTCAGTCTGTCAAAACTATGACTAATACCATGCCTGGAGTGATGAGGTATGGACATAAGCGTCTGTCAGCTTCTGACAATGTGCTGACAGTACTATGGCCGTAACAGAGACATTAGTTAGCAAAGAAAGTATAGTAAACTATTTTTAATATTTTCCGAAAATGTATTGCTCAAATAATATATTGGTTATTATTTTTCTGTGATCAATTTTGGAATAAAAAGAGTCAGAATTGTCTATAACGCTCATATCAAGACATGCCCCTATACCTATACAATAGCCTACTTGAAATGTTATGTTAGAATAGGAACTACTTTTTATCATAACTAATTTGAGCCTATACATAAATAAATAACACATGTATAATCCCTTTAAAATGTTGTAGATTCAAAAGTACTACATACTCTGGCAATGTACTCCAAACCCCTGTAGTCATGATTCTCGTACAGCTTTCTGGGCGCGATGACCCACTCCGCATCAGCAGGAAAAAACTAAACACAAAATAATTCCAAAAACATGAACATCAAGTGCTCAGCCACACACACGCAATGCACTGATAATACATTAGCCTATCCAACTATAGTTATATATTAAAGTATTTATTATTTCTCGTTTTAGATCCGGCATTTTACGTGAACAACCACACCTGCTTAAATAAAACCCGTTACTTCGTCCTAAAAGAAGAGAGGAATGTTTAATAAGCTCGTACTCACCGTTAGAAGGAGAAACAAAAATCTACATTTCGGCAACTTCTCCATTATTACGGTAACTCTGAGGAGTCGGTGCTTTGTTATAAGTGCGGGCTATTGTTAGTTTGGCACAGACTTTGACCCTCTCTGGGCTAGGAAGAACTTTTACAGCAATAGGCGGTTCCTCTCTTCCAGGCTCATTGCTCACAGCTAGCTTTTCCTGATAACGGAGACAAGAAGGTGGGGCTATGTCCACTCCAGTGCATTCTGTAATGTTTTGTATCGCCAACAGTGCCGGTAGGGCTTAACAGGACTGAGAATTTACTGATAGGGTACTTGGCCAAACGAGAAAGACGCGTTTTCGGGGCAATTCTTATCGGAAAGGATGTTTTAACACTATTCATCAAAGATTCAAACTGGGCCTAAAAGTAGTGAAGCTCTATTTATACCAGTGTTTTCTCTCGCTTGTGTAAAACTTCCTTGGTGGCTGCGAAATTCCTTAGCAGTGCATCCCAGTTTCTAGGTGAACCGCTCGTAAAAGTAAGCACCCCACTGGACTGTAGTGTGTTAGTGCATGCAGGTTTAGGTGTGTTTGTTTTACACACCAAGAGAGAGAAACAAAAGTTAGATAAAGACACACACTGGCAGAGTTTGTGTAACCTGGATACCAGCTTTTATTAACTGTTTTTTTGGACACATCCTTGCACATACATGTATTAGGCAAAATGTAACTTCTACTCATCTGTGGTTCAACTGCTGTAAAGACAGACCGTACTCAAAGTGTGGTTTCACTGCACATTCTGATAAACAATATCATAGCCAAGATAAAAACAATAGTTGTTTGTATATGGGTTGTTTGAGATGTCAAATAGCCAGGACTAAAAATGTGTGAAGGGTTTACTTGAAGCAGGCAGTAGTGAGCTGGGTGTGGCAGATAGAGATTGAGTGTGTGTCCAGTGAGAGAGGTGAGCAGTTTCTGTCAACATTATTATAGCTACTACACACTAACACAAAGTGCAAAGGTCATTTACTTCGTCGGCTAAATCTGCACATATGTTGGTTTGATAATAAATGCAGGAAAATTATAGTTTGTAGAGTTTATTAATAAAACCCATACTATAAGCACAACATCATCATTTTATATTCACGAAAAGGCATAAAAATACAGGCAGTCGGTGCAATTATTTGTGGACCCTTCATGGATAGTAATTGATTAATTTAGATTTTTTTTTTACACTTGTGGGGCATGGATCAGGGAGAGAAGACGAAATCAAAAAGTGGCCAATCGGCAGGCCACTGGTATTGGAAAAGTGACATGCTGCTCTGAAAACGGTATGCCAGTGGTTTATGGCTGTTGGGTTTGCAGCTGTTTAAATGTAGATTAACCTTGTGGGTGTTTGTGGATCGTATAGTTGGGTTATGTTGTATGTAAGCTTACTTAACAGCTGAGACGCTATATTATTTATCCATTCATTCTTGTAACACAGGATAAGGAAGGTGGTAGAGAGTAACCTTTAATGTAGAGTTAACAGAAGCCTACAGATGGCAGTCCTTAGAGTGGCCATGAACTTTTAGATTTCGAGCCAGGATTTTCCAGGAATACACTTAGGTAGAAAATCCTGTCCTACTGGCATTTTAGATTCACCTGTGCTCTATGTGCTTGCCTTTGGACATTAGCATGTGAAAACACGTGAAAATGCTTCATCGAGTCTGGCATTAATAAAAACCTTAACGTCACACCATTGACGAAAGTGATCACATAAAAGACAGACACCCTTCCACTTAACTATCAACTAATTACATAGCGACTGCTAGTTTGTCTGGCCTTGCCCGAAACAGGTGACATAATTCAACCCAACCTGTCGCACAAATGACACACTAATAATCAAGCATTGATCATCATGTTTTTTTATCACTGTCTATGCACATGGCTCACCCAAATACTAGCACTTGGAGTCCAGCCATAGGGTGTGGAGCAGGGAGGAGTTTTGAACCTGTTTTTGTTAAGATCTAATGTATTGGTTTCAACACAGTATATGTTTTGTTCTCAGACGGCATGCTGCACCCTACAATGTGTTCATGATTACGTCAGACACCCATTTGGATTTCTGGTGAAAGTGAACAACATAATTACTCGAGTATGCAGTATCTAAGGTTGTGTGAGGTCACAGATGAGTACATTTTCTAACTAGATGTCAGTGCCAATGGTAATAGGATTGTATAGCTGTTTATTTACATGTTTAGCTATGGTTAATACTCCCGAGTAGATTGAGATGGGTAAAAAGAGGATTTCAGAGGTGGAAAGGTGTTAAAATATTTGATGTATATAGCACTTCCAGACACCCAAAGTGTCTCAGTCTGTTATTCATTCATTGCACAGTCATACACAGGTGGTGGCAAGCTGCTCTGGGTCAGGCTGACAAATAGCCTACCACAGAAGGTGAATTGTCTCGCTCAAGGGAGAAATGACATCATGAACTGAAACAGGCATTGAACTGGCAACCTTTCAGTTAGCGAGTGCTATGACCCACTACACTACTACACAGGCAAGTACAATCTCCAGCTAGGTACGCCTAACCAAGATACTGGTTCAAGATCTGGAGGTGGGTCCATTGCTTCTGGTTACCCTAGTGGTCGGTGATGGCTCAGAATTATCCCACTATTTTTTGTATTACCACCGTATTACAGACTATTATTATTTCTACTACTAAGTGGAAATGTAACTATCCACTTTCACAGAATTTCAAAGCTTCTTGAGACATGTTTTTAGTTTTGTTTTTTTGGTAAGCCTCTAAGCCTTCTCATTATGGTCACACCCACGATGACTCCCAGCGTCTTCCTGGCATTTTTCTTACCTTTCCTGTCAGGGCCCCCTACAGAAACGACTTTACATTATGTTCTCCCCTCAACCGTCACACTCCAATGAGACAATACACCCATGAAAACACATGCCACTATTGCTTTAAGCCCTGTCATTCCATCTTATCAGTTTATGAAGATAGCCTGTCTGTGGGAAGAACAGCCTCCCCCCATAAACCGGGCTCAATGCAGTTCACATTCCAGCGGTGTTGAGAAAGGGCCAGTTTTATTGTTTCATAAGTGAATCTGCAAAAGGAACAGATAGGGGACTAAGACTGACTAAGACTAAAGACTAATGGTGTTGTTTATAAAGTAATGCAAAAAAACAATAGTTTAGATATTATCTGAATAAAAGTGTTTCTAATATATTGGAAACATCTTGCATCCCAAACTTGAGAAAAAAATCCCGATAATGCAGAGCAAAACAATCTCCCCAGTTTCCTCAAATGAACACAATTTATTGCAGGATTTTTATTATTACATTATTATAATTTATATATAAAATTGCAGTACAACATTTTTCATATTAGGTATTTTATTATTTGGCCAGAATTCTCATTTCTCTGGAGCCTACTTTGCTTCCAATGCCACCCGCGAAGGTCACAATATTGCTGTTTGTAACCTTTTTTTGAAAAACTATCTTGGCCGTTGCTAGAACAAAAAACATATGGACAATGTTTCCTCCTGCAGGTGAACAAGAGCACAGCACCCACCTTTCTCCTGTCCGTGTTCAGTTCAGTCAGTGGGACCTCAGCTCGCTCTGGAGCAGTCACTCAGACCAAGGCGGCTGCTTTAATCTCCATAAGGAGGTTTCTCTGGGTGGGGCAGGGGCAGGTGTGTTCAACATTGTGCTTGTGGTGACAGATACGTTCGTCTTGCCTAACTCTCGCCGCAAACAACGGGCGAACAAGGACTATTCATCTGTTTTTCTGAGCGTAACAGTCCCCCGTATTTTCATTTTCTGTTCCCAGACCAGCGCTTTTGGAACTGGAACAATCTCCACGGAGGATTTGTTGAAAATGGCGAAGGTTGTAATCTTACACGTCTGCCTGCTAATGGTAAGCACTTTATTTGATCGAAATAATAATAAGTAAGCTAACTTTTACACTAACAGCGCGTAGCAGCAGTCCCTTACCTTTATATTTGGTTCCAGCTTCTATCCCGTGTTGAGGCATGCGGTATGCCCAGGTCTTTGGACTTAAATGTTCCAAGAACGATTCTTTCTGGCCACAAAGTAACAACAGGTAAGCTGTAATAGAATACTGTATTGTACGTCTCCTGTTAAAACTACATTGGCCACACATACACCGACTAGTTTTATACCTTTATGCGTGATTTCTCTTTCAGTTGACGTTGCCGACTGTGATAATTCACAGTTTTTCATCAACGATACTGATTTCAGAATTAAAACTAATGGTGAAGTAGTGACTCGTAATACTGTATATGTGAAACAAAGTCGGCGGACATTTTCTGTGGTAGCTCAGCACAGCACCGGTTCACAAATTGTGATGGATGTTCACCTCCACAAGGAACCGCTCCAAAATGTAATGCAATTTTGAATACATATTTCGTTTGAAGTTGTATCATGTTGTGCTGTTTTACACTGGCCTGCTTCTATACAACAGGAAAAACTCCTCAGGCGGACTAAAAGACGCTGGAGCCCTCCTCCATTCAACATAAGGGAGAATGATGTTGGACCTTTTCCAAAAGAAATTGAAAAGGTAATTTTTTAACCCTTAATAGCTGTAGTGACTGTAGTAAATATTGTGATGTGTCTTCAGTAGTTGAGTATTTCTCAAACTGCCATACAGGCGCCACTGGTGGTACTCAAGGATTTTTGTTCACGCTCTGAATTAGTTGAATTTAGAGCCAGTTTTGTTTCTGTTACAGTCCTGGGGGGGTGGGATTTTATTGGAGGGGGTACTTGGTGTGAAAGTTTGGGATCTGCTGTGGTACAGTACAGTACATTCAGTTGTGATGTACCTGACTTACCAGAATTAAAACTAGATCAACAACACCTTTTTATTGTGAGACATGACCGCAACTTTGACAGCTATATAAACTAGCACACATGTCTGATTTATGACTGTTGTTTTTGGATGTGCATCTTCCTGTTTTAGATTGTATCCGACTCAGAGGCGAAATTTCCAGTGTACTACGGTATCTCTGGACCGGGTTACAATGAGGCACCAGAAGGAGTGTTCAGTTTTGACACTAAAACAGCAATGTTGAGTATTAACAAGCCAGTGGACCGCGAGCTGAACCCAATATTTGTGGTAAGTCAATTAGTCTGTTTGTTACGTTATTACTAAATACAATAATTACCAGAGGTGGCAGTACTTCAGTAAAATGATGGCTACTTCAAAAACATAATTCAAACAATTCAAAATTGAATAACCTAAAAGGAATAAGTACAATGCTTTCTATCAATGCTACTTTTACTAGTACTTAAAGAGCTAATACAACTTCTCTTACTATTACCTACCTGTCTAGTTACTTCTCACCTCTAGTAGTGTCTACAACATTCTCATTGGGCTATACAATGAACGTATAATCTCCCTAACATTTGAAGTATAAACCTACATACATTTAATAATGGAATATGAACCTGTTTAATGTCTTTGCAGTTAATAGTCAATGTGTATAACGAAAGAACACACGAACTAGCTGATTTACCATTAGACATCAAAGTGATCGTAGATGACGTCAATGACAATAATCCTCAGTTTTCATCACCACTGCAGTTTACAGTACCCGAAATGAGCAGCTCAGGTGAGTTAGAATATGATCGTGTAATAGAAATTCTTATGAACATCTGAACTGCATTTGACTAAATACATTTTCTAACAGGGACTGTGGTTGGGAAAGTGAATGCAACAGACAGAGACCAAGAAAGAACTGCTCATGTGGCCATTAGATACAGTCTGTTGTCTGGTACAGACCTGTTCAACATTGACCCACTGACTGGAGTCATTAAGACTGTGTCTACCACTCTGGATAGGGAGGTGAGCACCGGTGCATAGAAATACATAACATCTATTAATGATTTTCAATAATAAATATCTATATTCAACAATGAGAGGCAGAGGTGGATAGAGTGAACAAAATATGTAATCCAGAAATAGTACTGCACAAAAAAAGTATCACTTGAGAAGATGTCAAAGTGTGTTGCATTAAAACCACTCTTAGAAAAAACTGCAGTCTTTTATGCTCTGATACTTTATAATACAGTGATACATGGTAATCTCATTTTGTCTCTCTCTTTAATTAGACCAAAAACAAGCACTTGGTGACAATACAAATCAAGGATATGAACGGAGCGAGTGATGGTCTAGCCACCACAGGCACAGGAACCATCACACTGTCTGACATCAACGACAACCCACCAACCTTCAAACAGACCTCTGTAAGTAGCGGAGGGTATTTCAAAATCTTTTATTAAAATGTAACTGGATTTTGATACACTTTTTTCATATCTTTTTTTTAGTACTCAGCAAGTGTCCAGGAAAATGTAATTAATGAACTTCTACTTCGCATTCCTGTTGAAGACAAGGATTTGGAAAACACAGACAACTGGTTCTCAAGCTTTGTCATCACCAAAGGCAATGAAAATGGATATTTCAGGATTGATAGAGATCCCAAGACTAATGATGGACTTCTGTACATTATAAAGGTAGTTCTATGTTTCTTAGTACTTAAAAAATACCTTTGTAAAAATGCAAAAAATAACATTGAATTTGGATATCTTCCTAGCCTCTGGATTTTGAGAAAACCCCGAACGTAAAGCTTGAAGTCCAGGGACGTAATGTGGCTGACCTCAAGGGGACCAGTGCCCAATGGATGACCGTGCCTGTGGATCTCACCGTCACTAATGTTGATGAGGGCCCAGAATTCGTGCCTCCAAACAAATACCTGACAGTCAAAGAGAACACCCCCAATGGCACCATAATAGGAACTTATACCGCTACGGATCCCGAGACCAAAAGCAGCGCCGGCATCAAGTAACAATACAGCATTTGTTTTCACAGTTCAAATTTCAACGCTTGTGTTATAGGGTTTGACCATTAGAGGGCAGACTTTGACCACAGAATTTACTAAGTCTTTTCTGTTGTCAGGTACTACAAAGTTACTGATCCAGCTTCATGGATAAATGTTGACCGGGGCACGGGAGAGCTGAGGGTGGCCAACACAATTGACAGAGAGTCCAGTTTTGTACAAAATAACATCTACAACATCACTGTGCGGGCGGTTGATGCTAGTAAGAAGACTTTTTACTTATTTGTCACTTTATTAGGTAGATATATCTGCTTGTGAGCTCAAATAGGTAAACAGCCACGTATATGATATCGAGCTAACAGAGAAAGATTATTTAAGGGACGCATGTTGTAGTGAGTGGCTGTTCTTCAAGCGAAAATACCATGTTGATGCCAGAGGTCAGAGAGGGAAAGTTGGCAACGGGAGCTGAAAGCCACACTGGGTGCCACGGGTACAAGGTCTACCTAATAAAGTGGCTAGTTAGTATTCTTTAGAAGAATTCATTTTACTTAGATATTATTAATAAAGTGAGCTATACAATTGTGAATGACAAGGCACGCTGCCATCTTACAAGACTACATTTTTGCGAGAACATGTATTTTCACCAGAACTATTCACACATCTATATCCATAACATTATAGGCTTGTATTGCTATTAGCAGTCTGTTTTATACTTTGATACTCATTGTGGTATTGGGGAAACTGCCAAACAAGCAAGTCTATGTGACATTCTTTGACAAAGTGTCCTTGGTTATTGTTAAACCTGAGCTCCACCCAGCCAGTAGCTGTCTGCCGGGACTCGCCTTAGTTTTTGTGTCATAGATCATATGTTGAATAGGTGTGAGGGCATGTCTTCTTCCAAATGTTCTGGTTTGGCAGAAGAGACTTTCCCGTCACAAAATCCGCCATGCCTCAATATATTGTTTCCACTACTAAACTAATTTCTGTATTTCAGGTTTAAAGTCAGGCACGGGCACGGTGATCATCCAAGTGAAGGATGAAAACGACAATATCCCAACGCTGCCCACTGAGGAGCTGCTGCTGTGTGAGAAAGAGGGAGAGCTGGGGTCAGTTATACTAGTGGCTGAGGATAAGGATGAGGCACCCTTATCTGGACCCTTCACATTCAGCCTCCCAGGAAACAGTGATGGGAAATGGAGGCTGAATGAGTTAAATGGTAGGTGGGACAATTAGTGTAGTGAGTGTGCTGAACAATAGGGTTGGGGGTGTACCACAAATGTATAGAACAGTATTTTATTATGTTTATGTTAGCACTTTTATTCAGATTTGGATGCCAGTAGGGTTATGTTGTATAGAAAATACATTATAGTTGTGGTCAAACTGAAGACAGTGCTATTGTGTTCCAAATATAATAATAATAATAATAATACAAAGATAACAATAATAATAACATTAAAATAATAATAATAACAATAATACATTTAATAAGAACAATTAATAAAATAGTAATAATAAACATCCATCCATCCATCCATCTTCTTCCGCTTATCCGGGGCCGGGTCGCGGAGGCAGCAGTCTAAGCAGGGACGCCCAGACTTCCCTCTCCCCAGACACTTCCTCCAGCTCCTCCGG
>JAVQKC010066523.1:0-10462 GCA_036025475.1 Philypnodon macrostomus
GGCATCCGAAACAGATGCCCGAGCCACCTCAGCTGACTCCTCTCGATGTGGAGGAGCAGCGGCTCTACTCCGAGCTCCTCCCGAGTGACCGAGCTCCTCACCCTATCTCTAAGAGAGCGTCCAGCCACCCGTCGGAGAAAACTCATTTTGGCCGCTTGCATCCGAGATCTCGTCCTTTCGGTCATGACCCAAAGCTCATGACCATAGGTGAGAGACCGGTAAACTTTCTTCACCACGACAGACCGGTACAACGACCGCATCACTGCAGAGGCTGCACCGATCAACCTCACGCTCCATCCTTCCCTCACTTGTGAACAAGACCCCAAGATACTTGAACTCCTCCACCTGAGGCAGGGACTCTCCTCCAACCTTTCAAAGTTTGTAAACAAAAAAAATCCAGAATGGAGGCATCTGGAGGCAAGACCATAATACATTTTAAATGGCGAAATTAGCATTAGCCACAAAATATTGCAAATTAAGTTTTGACAAATGTATTAACAGTTTAGCTTTTTCTATCCCTAACCAGAAATCTTACTTTTTTTGTAAAGTCAACTCACTTTTGCTCCAGTCGCCTTCATTCCGGAATTCTGAGCATTTTAAAGGGTCTATACTTTGTAGTGTTATTTTATATTGACTGTA
The DNA here is from genome assembly GCA_036025475.1 of Philypnodon macrostomus. Classification (NCBI taxonomy): domain Eukaryota; kingdom Metazoa; phylum Chordata; class Actinopteri; order Gobiiformes; family Eleotridae; genus Philypnodon; species Philypnodon macrostomus. The sequence goes on from JAVQKC010066523.1 coordinate 640, forward strand.
CCAGATCAAAAGAAAATGGCTCTTTCATGTCTTCTGAGCTTGTATGTTCTTAAATTGTGTTAAGTGACTGTTTTGGACAATAACATAAAATGAACCAGAAAGTACTTAACACAATATAATGTCACGTTTATTTAGAAAAGCTTGAGCTGATTTTGTTCGTCAAAGTGCATCAAATGTACCTCCCATTGCCTGCCTTTACTTTTGCAACTCATACACAGACTACAATGACAACCAACACACACTATATCATTTACAATCAAAGTCTATAATGATGCGGCGTGTACGCAGTCCTCTGTAATAGCAGCTTCACGTCAATATGTTCCAATACCTTCCATTGTGTGTGCTCCCTGTGGTGTAATTCAACACGCGGTTTGCAGTCTTTGTCTCATCGGTGAATCCGGCAGAGGAAATCAATAGTTTTTCACCGAGATAACAAAGGCGTGTTGTACGTCTACCGTGCACATGAAACTAATAAGCGGCCACGTGCCTGACATCGAGACGGAGATACTGTTGGTGGATCATTGTTGGCTTACAAGGAGGATGGAAATGATGACCTCTGGCTGTCATTTCTAGGGACCTCCAAAAAGATGCTTTTACTGACATCGATTTTTTTGGAAAGTAGTTGGTTGTTGGTCAGACTTTTAGCTAGGCCAGTGGTACTCAAATTGTGCAGGCATGGGCTATTGTTGGTACTCGGGCATCTTTTGTAGTTGATTATTCTACTGGCTTGATTTTTGGCCTGTTTTAGACTTAAATTCAGATTTAGACCTCATACAGACCAGGTTTAGTCCCAGTTTAGACCTACTAATGCCCTAAAAGCCTCCTCACATTTTAGTCCAGTCAAAATGGTTCTTTGAAAGAGATATATTTTGAGTGATACTTGGTATGAAAGAGGTTGGTTGGATCTTGATTACATTTTCATGCATGCCAAAGAAGAAATTAAGTTTGTTAAAGATATGGATTTTTTTTTCTCTGTACCATTGAAGTTTGTCTGTTATCAGATTATTCAATGCATACTGCTGTTGTGTTCTTGGGCAAGACATTCCCCATATCTATGAATGTATTAGTGTGATTGTCCTGACTCATTTGGTTTTGGTTGGCAATATCCACATTGTGGCTGCAACGTCCGTCTGTCCCGAGGTAGCTTTGGCTAGAGCGATGGCAAACCAACACCATTGTGTTTGACAATATACTTGCTTTGAGTATCTTAAAAAGCTCTATGAAAATCAAATGTATTAAGCCATATAACAAAGCATGACAAAGCATATACTCCTGAGCTTAAGGATTCTAAAGTCCAGGTCACAGGATTATCCAAATGTTGTCTCACTGTTCACAGATGCTAAGAAAGTCTTAAATATTTGCTCTCCGAAGCATAATGTAAAATAGCCTAAGTAAACACACGGGATGGAAGAAAGATATAAACGACCCCGGCCTGCTAGAAGTAAATGTGTCTCTACATCTCAGACACCATTAAAAGTTTCTGCTCCTCATTTGTTCTGCTGTGTCTATGAAGAGCAAACATTCAGGGAGAGGTCACACCACCCCCTAAGGAAATAAACCAAGACTAAACCAGGTCTAAACCAGGTCTAAACCAGGACTAAACCAGGACTAAACCAGGTCTAAACCAGGTCTAAACCAGGTCTGGACTGTTTATGATCAGGATCAGGTTTAGGTACGCTCGAGGGTTCAATTTTCACTTTCAAAAACTGTGTTGACCTCATGCTAAAAATATTGGTTAAAATCCTGTAAGAGGACAGAGGTAGGGTTAAATAAGAACCATTGAACTGATAAGAAATGCATTCTGCAATTTATAGTGTTAATAAAAGGGCTTTGGCTTTTGGTATTTTGCCTACATAACTGCCATTCACTGGATATTTCTCTTTTTCTGTCCATTCTCCAAATCCCCAGAGATGGTTGTGCATACGTTGATGGTTTGGAACTGGTTTTCTAGCTGCTGCATTATATATTTTTTTTATTATTCTTGTTTATTGTTATTATTTTGTATTTATTGTGACACTTTTATTCATGTTGGAAATAAAACAATCAATCAATCAAATCAATCAATTCAATTTTAACTGGTGCTTCCCGATACATATTAACTTAACACAATCATAAAATATGCCTTTGTCTAAGCAATCCAGGTCAAGATGAAAATTAAAAAATATACATCGTCATTGATGAGATTTACTAACAATCTTGTTTAGTGAAATTACCATTCACTGGAGACATGTGGGAATAGTCTCAATGGTGAAAAGATGGAGCAACGTATCAAAATGAACTGGACACAAATGGAAAGACAGAGAAGCAAGGCCTGTTCTAATTTTGATTAGTGGAGTTGGGTCAAACTGAATTTTTACTGTTATTGTGCTGTGAAGAGTAGGGATTCCAGAGGCATTTGTATGGAAATAAATTGTTGAAAAAGGAAACAATTTAGTGATAAAACAAACAATTGCAAAATCAGCTTAAACTGAGAGACAAACATAAAAATGAAATCCGTAATTGTTTTTTGAAAGTCTTGAAACAAAAAAAAAAAACGAAACCAATTTCTAGACTGCAGTTCTTCATGGATTGAATGCTGCTGTATACAGAACTAAGACAACATACTTGCTTTTCTGTTTTACAATATTTCTCATTGCTCAATATCCTGATTGGGTGATGCCATTGTGTGCAAATCTGAATATGCATGTGGTAATTACCAGCCTCATGTACATGTATAAGTTCCATATGGTTTTCATGGGTCGTCCATGTTAGCGTCGGTAGCTCCCTGGGGGCCTTGTTCTTAAGTGCACTTGTCTTGCCTCGTCAGCCGGCCCTGCGCTGTCACCGGTGCGTTGCATTTTCATCAAAAATTCACACCAAGCACTTTGATCACGGACCTCTAGGGCCATGCACAGGTGTTCGCTAGCCCTGACAATGTCACTAGGTTCGTCCCAGCTGGTTCAAACTGTAACATCCATATGCATTGGGCTGGTGAGTCGGCCTGCCATCTTGTCACGAAGGCGCTACGGATGCTAGCTCGGTCCCAAGAGCACCTTCATACAACCTTGTAGGCATATTCCATGATAATATAGGAATTTGAGTCATGAAAGTCTTTGTAGGAATGCATAAGAAGTTTTCCACTGACTTCAAACATAGGGAAATGACTATGGGACAACTATGGGTTTTAAGTGGGGACATACAGATCAACTTAAACATTCATTAACAATTAATCAGTTTGCGTACACTATCTCGTAAATGAAAATGCATAAAGTATACTCAGGACATTGGCAAATTACTAGTTGATTTTTACTGCTGGAAGAGGCAAATAATTAAAAAAAAAGCATTTAACCCATAACTAGAATCCTTGACTATAAGTTTTTAATTTGTTGTTTTCATGCAGATTAACTAACAAAGTAAAAAATAATGCATACAAAAGTTTCAGTATTCAATAGCAGATTGCTGGCATTAATTCCACTTTTGAAGTGACTTCACAAGGCCTTGATGTTAAATGCCTTTCTTCACAGATTAGCTCTAAATGTGAACATATTTTTTAAATGGAGAGCCTTGTTTGTTCGAATGCTCTTTGATTCTCGCCCAGCTCTTTTGTATTTGCTATAAAACAAAGCAGTTGCAATAAGAGATGAATAAAGGATGAATATATTTTATTTTTAAATTGGAGAAGCTCATTGGTTACTTCATTAGGTAGTACTGGTAGCTAATCAGATGGGCTTCTGACAATATTGATTATAACAAGTGGTAATTTAATGGCTGTTTTTTTTTCTTTAATCTCAAACCAGTCTGACCATTTATCTGACCTCTGTCAATAACAAGGTATTTTGCCTACATAACTGCCATTCACTGGATATTTTCTCTTTTTTCCGTCCATTCTCCGAAACCCTAGAGATGGTTGTGCATGAAAATCACTGACATTACTAATACACTTTTCTACACGGCAAAAAGTGTTTTACAATTCACTCCACAGTCACACACTGGTTGTAGTAAGTTACCTTTGTAGCCAAAACTGCCTTGGGGCGGACTGGTGGTGATGTGGCAGCCACACCTACATTCTCTCCAACATCACCAAATACATACTATGGCACATTCATACATTTTGGCAAGGTGGTTGATGCCCAAGGACACAGCAGCAGTATTGACCAAGGATTGAACCACAAACCTCTACCCTAAATAGCTGCATTATTTGCAATGAGAAAGCAGTTTAAGGTGTACCTAATAAAGTGGTCAGAGATCCTATAAAAAAATGAATATGCAATCTCATTTTACGTAAGCTTAGGCCTATCAAATTGAACTTGGATGATATTTTGGGGGAAATCCTCGTGCCAGTGCTTGTCTTTTGTAGCAAACAGAATTGGGGCAGCTGAGGTTAGCTAACAGGCTGGTGGCTGGTGCAGTGGTGATCGGTGGTACGACCCACTTGTAATTGGTGCATATGAAAAGGCCTCGTGTGCAGAAGCAGATGACTGGCACAGCAACAGCCCAGCCCAATACAAAAGGCCCCCGAGCTGCTACATAGACAGTGAATAATGGGAGAACTGTGTACTGTAAAATTTGACCAGTTAACTTTATGTAAAACACAAATCTGAGAAACTGACTGCCTTTAAAAGAGAACAATTCAACTTAAAAAATAAAATCAAAATAATAATAATAATCAAAATGTTTCTGGCGACGGGTGAATGAGGCGTCTATCTAAAAAATTGAGGCAGAAATATGCAGACCTGACGTACAATCATGATACAGTCTGATAGTGCAGTCTAATTCCAATTATCTTTTTTTACTAAAACTGTAGGGAGAGGTCCTTAGGGAACAGAACTAGACTTTAGCTTATTCAAGCTCCAATTAATTGCAGGGCTGATAGAGACATACACTGGGCTAACCAGTCAACTTTTACAGCCACACTTTGAGAAGAAACATGCTGTTTTTTACTAGTTTACAGGGCTATACATATCATTATACTGTACATAGCTAGAAGCCATACATGCACAATATTAAACCGGTCTAGGAGCTGCAGCATAGCCAATAATTCACCCCCAATGGACAGTATCCTGGGGGTATCACCTGATCACACTGGCAGCTGAGTATAATGTTTTGACTTCCAGCATAAGGAGACATCTGTTTGACTTTGTAGCTATTAAGTTTATGGTCAAACTGCTGATATTGCCACTATAACTTTCACCCAGTTCTTTTAAAAATGTAATAGATTCAATAGCTCTAGGAAATCACCATAACTTAGCTCTGGAACAGGTGGCTTACCCTATACCTGCAATTATACCCTAAATAGCTGCATTATTTGCACTGACAAAGCAGTTTAAGGTGTACCTAATAAAGTACACCTTAAACTGCTTTTTAGGGTATAATAAAGACACAGACAGAACATTTTCACCAATAAATGAATGCACACAATTTCAATTTGCTAACACTACCCATAAGAATCAGTTCTACAGATGGTGCATGCTCTACCACTTCACTCAGTAGGAAGTATGAAATGGGTAGTTTGGACACCAGAATGAACAAATGAAATTTAATTTGCATAGCCCTATAGTACATCAAAGTTGACTCGGAGGGTATGTATGTAAACAATAAACACGGTTAATAGAAAATCAATAAGCACACAAACAAGAAGACTGTCCTTAGACCCTCCATCACGGTCTGGAAAAACTCCACAAACCCATTTATGGGAAAAAGAGAAAGCTTAGGGAGAGCCACATGATAGAGGGATCCACTCCCAGGACGGACAGGCTATAGATGTGTCCAGGACTGATGGATGAGGTCCTTGTGCTAAAGGAGCTCAATATGTGTGTACGGTTTAGGGGGACATCCAGATGAATGAGGAGATGCCGCAGGTTAAGGAGGGCAAAGTCATGCTGTTTTGCATCCATGTTGAAATAACAGCAGTCAATGTCTGTCTGTATTATGCATGTTCACTAGAAGAAAGGTATGCAAACGCTGCCATAAAAAGTGTATCGTACTTGCTCGCTCTTGAAAACATACAGCCAACATAAAGATACATTAGGTTCACAGACAATGGGGGCAAGCAGACGGTATGCCACAACAGGTGAAGGGAATCTCACTACCAACCGTTCATTTACAGCAACTAGGTTACACACTGTCTACTGTCCAGTGTGTAACCTGCTACAAGCCCATAGTTGCTGGGGTTGGCTCAAAATCAACAGCTGTGGTATACACTTTACTATTGAACTTTACTTCTATGATAGCTTTACACAGAACTTCACTGCAATCAATTCCTGTATTTATAGGGTTTAACGCTTGAATCAATACATCACAAACCAGAACAGGCCCGGAATCCCACTTTGTAATTGTTCCATTATTAACCAGGCTCACATTGGGTCACATAGCTCCAACAAGTGGTGAGTTTGTAATTAGAACACCTAGCTATTAATAAGAATCGGTTGGGGGCTGCTGGCTGATTATTCATTACCTCTTGTCTACACACTCGCACAGCTGCCCGACCAGTGTGCGCCTGTCACCGGTGCCCCATCTGTTCGCATGCTCCGCTTAAAACAAACCAATAAATGGATGAGTGTCGGGAATGAGAAGGGCATCAGGAAGGAGAATGGAGAACTCCAGGGTTGACTTTCAGATTGGTTGACTATAATTTCTATGTGTTAAGAAAATTGTCCTTGGGCATGACGCATCACAGACCTTGAATGACAGTTCTATGTGTGATTGTTGCTGTGTCTTTGCAGGCGATAAGAGAGGCTGTATGTGTGGTATGGCTGCCACCTCTAAGTAAGTCTGCACCGAGGCAACTGCGACTGCATCGTACCACCAGTAATTTGATTGTAAAGTGAATTAATAATGGTGCTTTGAGTGCTAAGGAGATGATTCCAGCTCATTTGCTATTATCATTATTATCCTGCCCTCGGCCCATAGTTGCTGGCATATAGACTCCAATCACCTGCAGTACCTAATTGCACTAAAGTGAATGAATAATTTTCGCCCAAAACATCAATGGCAAGATAAAGATAGTCACTCAATCAATCATCTTCTATCATTAGCTTTTGATTGAGCAATTAATTTCTTTGAGCCTATTCTGACAGCTTTGTGTCATGCGCTGTAAATCCTGAAATTGCATGTTAATAATACGCACACGGCTCCCTAAGTGAGTATGCGTGAAGATAACATGGATGACTTTGAGGTAAAGGCTCCTTATCAAAACCAGGGCCATTTTGTTTGCACGATAGATACACTCTGTATGCCGCCCTGTGATGTAAATGTAAGGTCATCTTTGAAGAGTGTGCTGCAAAGTGGGAGATTACCACAGCATTGTCAACCAATAAGAGGTAAATGTCATACGGTGACATGCAAACCGTGTGTAACCGGAGACTTGGTGGATTGCCCGGGAAAATTGGCATGAACAAAGTGGATTTAAATGAATAGGCGGGCAAAGCATGAAAGATACAAAATAATGCATTTGACAAAACAATAGTCAAGGGCTCCAGAGCAAATTTAAATTGAGGGTTATCCCAGTATAATAGGCCTGTTATGTTTCAAATTGAATGGCAAATTTGGAACATTTTTCTGACTGGCAGAAGGCAAATAAAAATGGGAATAATTCTGTATTTATGTTGCCATCTGTACAAAATGGAACCAGTTTGACTTAATTGCGAATTACAATTAATCGAGCTCCAACTCGTATTAAAAGTACTGGATACTGCCTTCTTCTTCAAGTATAAGTTAAGAAAACCCAGTTCAGTCCTTTATTCGATCTGGTTTAGTCCTTGTTTTGACGTGGATTAGTCCTGGTTTAAACCCGGTTTAGTCCTGGTTTAGACCTGGTTTTGGCATGCACTGAAAAAAGTAATTAAGCGAATGGAAAAATGACAGCATTTCAATGACGCCAATGTTTTTTGTTTTGTGTTTTTGTTTTTTCAGAACAATGAAATGTGAAATGGAAATGAGTCCATCTGAATTGAATACACATTATTTAGCTCCACAGATCTAAAGTAAACTGATACAAGAAAAGATTTTTCTTGTGAATGATGACGGCACAATTTCTAAGTCCTTGTTTAGACATGGTTTAGTGCGTGTTTAGACCTGGTTTAGTGCTTGTTTAGACCTGGTTTAGTGCTTGTTTAGACCTGGTTTAGTGCGTGTTTAGACCTGGTTTAGTCATTGTTTAGGCTAGGATTTTTTCTTATGAGAATCACTGTTGTAGGGTTAGTGAGATAAATGTCTTCAAAGCTTATAAGCATTTACTGCAGACCCTATATACCTTTCTGTTTATATAACATGTCCACTTTACACTATCTCCACACCTCACCATATCATATCAGCTGACACCTGTCGTCCTCGTCACATCTTCTTCCATCAAGTTAAAAATGGCTGCTGTGTGTTCTTGTTGTACCACACTACGATATCTCCAGTGGAACTTACACCGTTGTCTGAACCAGTGAGGTGTGACCTTTGAATATAGACAAACTGAATCCAAGAGGGAAAGGTATAGTTTTCACATCAGGTACCACCTATATAGAGAAATACTTCCAAAGACCATTTTACTGGACAAAAATCAGCCTAATAAAGAAGAAATCTGACTCTGACTTAATGGACCTAAACCAGTGCAAAACCAAGACCTACAAATGACTGAGCCAGATATAAACCAATACAAAACCCAGACCCAAAAGACTAAACCAGTACTAAACCAGGTCTATGGCAGTACTAAACAAGGTCCACATCAGTACTAAACCAGTACTAAACTAGGTCTAAATCAGGCCTGCACCAACACTAGGTATAACCAGTACTAATCAGGTCTAAACCATCCTAGTAAATGAAGACTAAACTATGTCTAAACCAACACTAAACTAGGTTTAAACAAGTACTAAATCAAGTCCAAAACTAGATCAAGATCAAAATACCATTACAAGAGCCGGCATACCACTATTGGTTCCCTTTCCAGTTTGAGAACTACAAGGGCCCCAGCCTCTTACATAACAGGCTCATTTGCAGTACTTAGTATTTGATGTATTTCCTGAGCTACTGTATAAATAAAAGTATATATGACTGAAGAAGGAACATGGATGAATATTGCATAAGACAATGTATACCTTTGTGTGGTAAAAGGTTATATGGAAAAAAGGTGTATTTTGCTGCACAGATCTAAAGCTGAACAAAGAAATTGTATCTTGGGAATGCTTAAGAGAAGCTATTGTTTTTCAAATCACATAGTTGTATTTGCCAAGCTGTGCAAATGGATTTTTACAGTATCTTGCCATTTGTGACATAAGTACCTTTTAGTGCCTCAAAAACCAAATCTGTCTGGGATTAGCATGAAGAAACGGAAAGATGTAGGCAGCCGACAACCACTGATGAAATGGTGGGAAGAATCTACTCCTCCTTAAAAAATGTTTGGACTTTGATAAGATTTAGATTTGACTGCTTGTTTGCCTGGTTTATCGGCATGTCTTCAAACTTGACTACAACATTTGCTCAGTATCGTATCTCAAAAGTATAAAACGTTTCACATTTGTTTTTACTCAAGCTGCTTTAATCCATCAAGGCACAGTAATTTCTAATGCTGTTGATTAGAGCAAACTAGAGCAAAACCAGGAAGGTGCTCTTTGCTGCAGAAATATCACAGCTGAATTACCTAATGGCTCCTGGAGAGGATCGAAACGCTGACCTTTGAGGAGTTGTTGGGAAATTAGTGCATGCTTTTGAGCTGAGAAAACAGGGATAATGCAAGACGGCTGAATGGCAAGGCAAGGCAAGGCAAGGCAAGTTTATTTGTATAGCACAATTCATACACAAGGCAATTCAAGGTGCTTTACAGAAAAGACAGTTAAAGAACATAATACAATTAAAAACACAA
>JAVQKC010066525.1:0-23565 GCA_036025475.1 Philypnodon macrostomus
GCACTCACGCACAATCACACTTGTCCTATAGACCACAAATCTACCATATAGATATGTGATAGGAAACCAGCATAATTCAAATAATTCAGAATGAACAAAGTCAATGGGTGAAGCCCATGCGGCGGTCACTTTCGAGCGTGACGGAGGTCGGCAGTGGGTCGCGGAGAGCGAGGGCCGTTCGACGCCGCTTGCAGCTTTAATTATTATTATTATTATTATTTTGTTCTTATCAAACAGACAACATAAACACACATTTTAAATACAGGGCGTTTTTCAAAACAAAAAGCTTTACCGACAAAAAATACAGAGGTGGGAAAAAGTACTCTTCTGTGAGAGTATTACTTTATCTCTCAAGTAGAAGTCCAATTTCTTCCAAAGGTTACTCAAACAAATGTAACTGAGTAAAGGAAACTCATTATTACTCACTCTGTTTAGCACTAACAAAAGCCTGTACATGTAAACTCACAGGTTAATGGAGCTTGACCATATTGTGAGTGTATTTCTCATTTAAACATACAGACTGTTGCTTGTTTGCAGGTCTGAGCAACATCATCGGCATCATTGTGTACATATCGAGTAACGCCGGCGATCCCAGTGACAAAAAGGATGAGGACAAGAAGAACCATTATAACTACGGCTGGTCGTTTTACTTTGGGGCCATGTCGTTCATCGTGGCTGAGTCGGTGGGAGTGATGGCAGTCAATATCTACATCGAGAAAAACAAAGAGACACGCTTCAAAGGCAGACGTGACTTCATCAAAACCACCTCCTCTTCCTCACCGTATTCCCGCATCCCGAGTTATCGTTACCGACGGCGACGATCCCGATCCAGCTCCCGATCCAGCGACCCGTCCCGTGAGCCGTCCCCAGTCGGGATGAAGAGTGGTGGGAGTTTGGGAATGGGCTTGCCAGTAGGAGATATAACTCTGTACTCTCTGCCACGGGACAATATGAAGACCGGGAATTCTGGTCCGTACAGTCCAGAGAGGGACTCGGGATTTTTACAAGTGCACAACTGCTTCCAGAAAGATCTTAAAGACGGGATGAATAGAAGGACCACACCAGTATGAGTTGGATTGCAAGCTGGATAGACTACGACAAACAGCACAAAAAATAAAAAATGATATTAATCCTCGAGGCTAATGTCTGGCTTGCAGGTCAGAGGTTAAAATGTTTACTCACATGCTTGAATGGTGAAAGGTGCACTCAAATTAAGCAATCAAAGGAAACGTGGTGGATTTCACATTCATTTTTTGACCACATGTAGCTTTTTGAACTGTACAGACTATTGAAAATCATTTTGATTTTTAAATTGTTGAAAGATGCACATATACATATTGCATATATATCAACTCCAGTCTGGTGTTATTTGTCTGAAAGTGTTTGAGAGGTTTTTCCACTCTTTTTGCGTGTATCTTCTGCTGACTTCTCTAAAGGTGTTTCAATACATCCATCATAACCTTTATACACAATAACAACAATATCATGTATTTGTCTGTAAGAAAGTTTTCAGTTTGAGATTCATAAAAAGTCAAAATATTAGACTATTTTGGGTAATTATCACCTATATCATGTCAATTTAGGTAGTTTCATTACATACAGGCCAATACTAACTACAGGCTACAGTTTACAATGCCTTTATACTTTATGTCTAAAACCGTGTGGATGTTTTCTTGAGACCAGTATTTTAAATGTATACTATATATCATGTTTTATATGCAGAAAAGACTGTGACTTTGTGATTCTTGAACTCTTGAGTGTGTTGTGTGTTGCTTTTGTTAATCTCAACCGGTGCTAACTTCTTCTGCACAACTTTGATATCGCACTAAGCCTTGTTGACTGCCATTTTTATTCTGTAGCACTAGTGTCCTAACCTCTGGAGTATTTGTGAGTATTTAAACAGTTTGTCCTGGATTTCTTACACTGCCACACATCTGTACATAGTGTTTTATGTAGATACAATACACATGCCACATTTTGAGTATGCTGTGTGGTGTATATGTGTGTGAGCCATTTATGTATGTACAGAGTGTGTACGCTCAGGGATGACGTACAAAACTATCTTTAGACCCATGGAGCTTATTTAAGGTCTGCCAGACTGAGGTGACAACACACTCTTTGTGTTACTGTGAATTAATGAACATTTGGGTTTTGTGTTCAGTTGTGTTCAGTTGTGTTCGGTTGTGTTCAGTTGTGTTCGGTTGTGTTCGGTTGTGTTCAGTTGTGTTCAGTTGTGTTCAGTTGTGTTCGAGGGACGTGCCTGATGGTTTTGTGATTTCAAAAATACAGTTGCTAAAATGCTGTTTACTTTGTATTTGTTAATATTCTATTCTTAAACATGGGTGCAATCTAACTCATGTTATGTGTGTATTAAAAAGCAGAGAAACACCATGGCAACAAATAAAACGTGTTTGAAAGACATGAAATATATATACACATTATATAGCCTATATAAAAATACATGTTCAAATGATCTAACTAGTTGGTCACAAACAAAGTATCTGTTTTGTTTCTCGTCAAAGGATCAAGTAATTAAGACTGAATGTCACATATGGACAAGGGAAAAATCAAACCACCTTGAGTTGTTCTGTATGGTCCAAGCCAATACAAATCCAGTTCTACATCTTTATAGATTCTTCTAGAGTTCCAAAGCTGTTCACATGCACTAAAGAAGCAGCAAGGAAGCTACCTGTGAGATGTAGAAAAATAACCAAGTATTGTTGAAAGTGTTTGTTAAAAAGTTCTGTGACCCAACGTTAGACAACCACATCTTACCCAACGTTAGACAACCACATCTTACTGCTCCAGTTGACTTGAACATAATAGAAATTGGTGAGACATTACTCATTCTGTAGTAACATGCTTCACTGGACCCTATGTCAGCTCCTCAGTGTCATTTCCATATAAATATTTTTAGCAGCAGCAAATTGGTTTAATTTGGAGGATGTTTGTGAATCACTGTGCCGCCGGTTGCCATGGGCGTTTAAACATAACATAGCGTGGATAGCTTTGGGTCGTCTTGCCTCTTCCAGCTACAGCTGTCACTCAAGGGGATCTAGCGAAAAGGAAAGACTCGAATTAGAGCAGACTTATTTTTGATCTGTGTCTGAGTGGGTCATTTTGTGTTAACCAACATTCTGTACCTCTGTTATATTCTATTCACTGGATATTTTCATTTTTAGGTAAACGGATCTTGTTTAAAAGAAAGTGAATCCATGTTTTCTGTTTCATTGAAAAAATGAGTAAATGAATGCAAGAGTGAATGGTGTCAGCACTAACTGACAGAGTGTATCCTGCTTACAGCCCATAGTTGCTGGGAAAGTCCTGCAAAATAAAAATATATCAATGAATTTGACTTTGAAACTGGTTAGTGTCAACTGTAAAACACCTTCACAAATAGTCCAGGCTGAGATCTTTTGTCACAACACATTCTGTTTTGTAGATTTGTTATTTACCCTGACAATTTTAACAAAGTCTATGAATGAGAATACCCACCACCCTTGCTCATATTTTCATCCTCAATAAAGCCCCATAGCCCCTGCCTGTGCACCAGTGAAAAGTCTGGGCCAGTAATTGAGAGTGGAATGGCAGGGTCACCTCACCATGTGGCCACTGAAGCGGCCAACATGCTTGTTAGCATCTAAAACTCATTGCACTGGAAAAATAATGTAACAATGTCTCAATGTGGTTGAGCTTTAATAACTGGGGAGGAAATCTGCAGATGAGTTTTGTAGGTTTACAGCAATGTAGGAGAGTTATATGTTTATTCACAGCAAAAAGAAGCATGAGCCTTATTTTCAGTCGTCAGCCTAAATAGCGTCAGATAAATGTTGAGTTGTAATGTTAAGCAACAGGACTGGGTTATATTCCATTCAATAACACCTACTGTTAAAGCATACTTCCTGTTTATTAGTTATTCAGCGTCTTGCTCTTGTGAACATTAACAATTTGCATTTGTTGTTAAAAAATGATCTTAACATCAGGCTAGGTTAGGGTTAGGGTTAGGGTTAGGGTTAGGGTTACATATGACAGCCAGTCAGATGCAATTTTCTGCTAATGGCCCAGTGCAGGTTCTGGGCTTCATCTAGGTCCTTTTGAACTGTTTGAATGGATGACATTACTCACAGCACTGCGCTCAGCTCTTTGCCTCCTGTTGATCTCGGAGCCACGCTGTGCATCCAGGAAGTGGAGGTGTCCATTGGGAGGACAGCTGTTGCTATGACTGGATTTAACTAGAGCGGATTAGGGGTTAAGTCTTTTCATGTCATGGTACTTGAAGAGCATCATATCAGTGCTACAGTATCCAATTATCATGTTTGCGCTTCAACTTATCCTGCAGAGGAGACGACCGACCTACTTGACCCACAAGAAGAAGTGGTGGATAAAAAGAAAGAAACATTAATGGAGGCAGTCTACCGGGGTTATTATATCGGCGAAACAATGATATTATGGAATCACGTTGGTCTGTGTTCGCACTTCCTAGCTGTGAAGATGATCATTTAAAAACGAATTGCACACAGGTACTTATCATAAAGACGCCGAACTGTATTGATTTGGTACTTCTACAATGAATATTAATTAAGTAATTAATTTATTACTGCCCTAAATTGTGAACGCAATAACTCAAAAATTCCTTGCTGGATCTATTTAATCTTTTACAGTTACATATCATGAAGACACTGAACTGGATTGAGTTTGGTACTTCTACGATTAATGACAATTAAATAATTAACTGAAGCACTTTAATTGATCCAAATTGATCCTGCTGAACATAAAGAAAATCGCATGAATTTTGGCACAGTAATCCAGGCTAGTGTATAGTTAATGTACATAGGAAAATTACAGAGGTCAAATGAAGAATGCCTCTATAGCGCCCCCATGTTTTTGACCCCTATGGGACTCTGGACACACTTACTTTGGCAGAGAGCAATGAAACTTGGTACAGTGATTCTCCACAGTGCACCCAACATAAAACATCATTATGACCTCACCCTACAACAAACAGGAAGTCGGCCATTTTGGATTGAAATTGGGAAATCAGGTATATTTGACAGCCTCTAACTTGCACATACTTTGCCCGAATAGGCTCAAACCTGAAATACCTAATTATCCCCGGCCCTGAACACATCTGACCAAAATGATGGAAGTTACCTCTGTAGCGGCCCCTACAGACCAAAAGAAGTATGGAGTTTTAGGGAATTTGACTAAATTTTGAAAAAACATTCTTCACAAACATCCAGACAAATAAAAAAAAAGTCAAATAGACCCTTCCCATGTTTGTCATGGTTTGGGGGCGGGGCCTCTTAATTGCTCGTTAACAATATAAAAACCCTTAGAAATCACACAATGTCTGATTAAAGTTCCCATTGGTGACAGTTGTGGCAGACGTCCATTTTGCCGATATACACTTTTCTGTCGGGGACGACAGCATAAGCCTAGTTTGATTGAAGTTTACATAAAGACTTCTGCAATTAAAGTGAAAATTATTTTCCAACTGAATGTTTAAATTCAATTAATCTTCACTGTAATAACTGCATGGGGAGGAAATCTTGCAACTTAGATTCTGCATCAACTGCAATTGTTGTGGCGGCCCAATCTGCATTTTCAACAACCGGGTCTTGGACCGGTACAGAAAGAATAAATTATTTATATAATTTTTGTTGAATTTATTATTTAAGTCTTAAAGAGGTTTTTTTTTGAAGGCGCTATGTCAATGTGTGTATTTTGGTCACGTGATACGCTAAAAAAATGAGCCCACAAACTTGCGAAAATGAGTGGAAAACAAACGTCTTTGGAGAGCTTCTTTGCAAAGGGAAAAAGGCCAACTGAGGAGCCAGAAGATGATCCAGAGGAGGAGTCTATGTCCTCCAAAAAAAAGAAAACTTAATTTAACAGACAATACCAGAAGTCCTACTTAAAATATGGGTTTATTGCAACAGGTGACTCTCACTCGCCAAGTCTGCTCTGCATAATATGTGGGGATAAGCTAGCAAATGAGGCAATGAAGCCTTGAAAACTGCTTCGAAACATGGAAACCAAGCACCCTAGATTAAAAGATAAGCCTTTGGAGTTTAAAAAAAAAAAACGTGAGTGCAAAGGACAGAAGCATTTACTGAGGGCCACCACATCAACAAAGGCAAGTGCAATAACTGTATCGCTAAGGCTAAGAAACCATTCACCTTTGGTGAAGAACTGATCCTGGCTGCCACCAAGGATATTTGCCATGAACTTTTAGGAGAGGCTGCAGTTAAAAAGGTAGCACAGGTGCCTCTTTCGGCCAGCACTGTCACCAGGCACATTGAGTATATAGCTTGTTATATATATATTGTTGGAGAGGATTAAAAAGTCACAGTGGTATGCAATCCAGGTTGATGAGTTCACTGATATTGACAACAAGGCAATACTACTTGTTTATGTGCGATATCTTTATCAGGAGGATGTGCATGAGGACATGTTATGTGCACTGTTATTGCCAACTAAAAAACAGATAAAATTGCTGCATTCAAAGCCAAACTGGAATTGTGGGGATGACGAGTGGACAGAGGGATATTTAACATGTTTCAAACATTAGCAGGAATTTTGGAGGACACCGCACCTGTGCCGGCATTCTCTCAGCTGGTGCGTGATCACCTGTCTTTGCTTTTACAAGAGTTTGAGTTCAGCTTATGGAGATCGCAAATCAAGATGAAAATCAAGGCAGAATATCTTGACATTGCCACAAGGCACTGAAAACCCTGCTACTATTTCCAACATTCAGTGACAAAATTACGGAGCAGACCGGACATAAGAAACACACTGCGGGTGTCATTGTTTCCCTGGGACTGTCTCGTTGCAGAGAAACAAGTGCAGGGCTCCTACTGATTCAGCGTTATTGTGAGTTGTATTTTTCATGCACTTAACATTCGTTTTTATGCCGGTCGTGTTATTTTATTTTTGCTGTATTTTATCTGCCACACCTAAATAATACCTATATTAAACCAACCTTTTTGGTGCAAAAAAGGTTAGTGACCCCTGTTTTAGGGGAGAGGGTTTACACGAGAATGAGGCATCTGGAAACAGCACCCTCCGCTGCATGACCAAACCACCTCCATTTGCATTTTGCATTTTGGGAATACAAAAACACTGTTACCGTGTAGATGAAAGCCACAACCGGAGGAGTTTCGCTCCGCTTTCATGGAAACACGTTGATGTCTAAATGGGTCCTTAGGCAGATTATGTCTTAGTTTAGTACTAGTACTAGTCTGATTTAGTCTATGTTCAGATAATTGCTATTCGTTCACAAGCATACTCTTTTATTGTCTCAATTTACTTAAGTAGTTCATCAGTCCAACAAGAAATGATGTGTATTCAACTCCAAAGGATTATTTATACAGTTTAGAATGTGTAGGATAAAGCATTTTCATTAAAGCATTAAAGCATAATATTATCAGAACACTATTTTTACTTTTGGTTTAGTCCTGGTGTAGAATTTGATTTGGTTCCTGTTTAGCTCTGGTTTAACATGGCTTTAGGATAATGTAAGCCTATTTTCTTTGGTTGGAATATGCCTATTTTTTATGTGGGAATAGGCCTATTTCAAAATCTTCCACAAGAATAAAGTCACACAGAGTAATATGTATATGTAATATGTAGCAGTTCAACTCACAGTAAGGTCTCCAGAGATGTTGGCTCCAGCCAGGATTCCTGTCGCTGCAGGAAAGAAAATTGCAAACACAGAGAAAAATGTCTCTTCTTCTGTGAAATCTGGGCCCAGGTTCTCTAGGAAAATGGCCGCTGTGGAAACAAGAAAACAGAAAATGAGGAAAGCTTTTGTTTGAAGGGGTATTCTTTTGCACTATTTTAGGTACAACGTTTCAACTGCCAGTTACCACTACAAAGGTTTAAAGCTAATGGTTTCAGAAGTCAGAGAAATATAACCACACTGGTGATAGAATGTATACAGCAAGCCTATTCAACAGGTGTCATGGGGCAAAATGGGCTCAGTGCACCCAAGCTCTCTTATGAAAGTTGTTATCAGCCCAAATGAAGCTTGATACTTACTTGTATACTAATGTTTCTTGATATAGTTTGTCAGATTTTTTTGGCAAATGCAGTTTTGCCCTTATGGCAGCTTTATATTGAATTAGTGTTGTTATAAAATAAGCTATTATTTCAAATGTTTACTGTTTTTAGAGGTAAAAGCTGGGTATATTTTAGCTATACTGTAAAGACCCCAATATTATTCCAGTTAAGCTGAGTTTGTTCTATCAGTGTGGTTAAAAACTTTAATGTTAATGGGTCTTTGAATGTCTGTTACTTTGGTTGCTATGACAATGGATTTAGCATTCTTCTTCTACTGTAAGTTTTGCTAGTATTATGCACTTTTTCACGGCACTCAGTTCCTGCCCAAGCAAACTATTACAGTGGTATGAAAAATTTTGGGCACCCCTGATAATTATCAAGATTTTATAGAGATTTTTATAAATCACTGATTGTTGTTCGGATCAGCAATTTCAGTTAAATATATCATAGCAGATGAACACATTGATATTTGAGAAGTGAAATGAAGTTTAGAGGATTTACAGAAAGTGTGCAATAATTCTTTAAACAAATGCAGGTACATAAATTTGGGAACCCCTAACAGAAATATTTAGTAGATCCTTCTTTTGCAGAAATAACAGCCTTCCAATGAGGGTCTGGATTGGTTGAAGGTATTTTTGACCATTCTTTACAAAACATCTCCAGCTCAGTCAGGTTTGATGGTTTCCGAGCATGGACAGCCCGCTTCAACTCACACCACAGATTTTCAAAAATATTCAGGTCTTGGGACTGAGTTGGCCATTCCAGAACGTTGTACTTGCCTTAGTAGAGTTTGAGCAGTATTCAGGGTCGTTGTCTTGTTGAAGTATCCAGCCCCTGCACTGATTCTTGAACATTGTTCGCAAGAATCTGCTGATACTGACAGGAATCCATGTGACCTTCAACTTTAACAAGATCACCAGTACCTGCACTGGCCACACAGCCCCACAGTATGATGGAACCACCACCAAATTTTACTGTGGGTAGCAAGGGTTTGTCTTGGAATTCTGTGTTCTTCATCCGCCATGCATACTGCCCCTTGTTATGTCCAAATAACTCAATTTTAGATTCATCAGTCCACAGCACCTTATTCCATAATGAAAGCACATCTAGCTTGTCCAAATGTGCTTTAGCAAATCTGTTTGTGGCATGTGCGCAGAAAAGGCTTCTTCCGCATTACTCTCCCATACAGTATCCCCTTGTGCAAAGTGCGCTGAATAGTTGAACAATGCGCAGTGACACCATCTACAGCAAGATCATGTTGTAGGTCTTTGGAGCTGGTCTGTGGGTTGAGTTAGACTGTTCTCACCATCCTTCGCCTCTGCTTATCTGAGATTTTTCTTGGCCTGCCTTAACTAGAACTGTGCCTGTGGTCTTCCATTTACTCACTATGTTCCTCACAGTGGAAACTGACAGCTGAAATCTCTGAGCTAGCTTTTTGTATCATTCCCCTAAACCATGATGTTGAACAATCTTTGCTTTCAGGTCATTTGACAGTTGTTTTGAGGCTCCCATGTTGCCACTCTTCAGAGAAGATGCAAAGAGGAGAACTTGTAATTGGCCACCTTAAATACCCTTTCTCATGATTGGCTTCACCGGTGTATGTAGGTCAAGGGTCAATGAGCTTACCTAACAAATTTTGTGTTCCAATAATCAGTGCTAAAGGTCAAATCAATAAAACAACGGTGCCCAAATGTATGCTCCTGCCAACTTTTGTTTAATAATTTATTATTGCACACTTTCTTTAAATCCTATTAACTTTATTTCACTTCTCAAATATCACTGTGTTTGTCTGCTATATGATATATTTAACTGAAACTGCTGATCCGAACAACCAATCATTTATAAACGAAAATCTTGACAATTATCAGGGTTGCTCAAACGTTTGCATACCACTGTATCTGTTCTTTTGGCATTGGCTACAGTGTAAAAGTGTGGCAAATAAAGAACCAATAAATACTTCAGCATGTTTTTCTTTACACCCGAACGGTACAATACTTGTTACCATCACCCAAAATGAACCTTGATGCACAGTTTCTACACACCAGCGTTCTACACACCAGCGTTCTACATTTGAACACGACAACTCAAAAACTAATTGCCAGATCAGGTTCAACTTCTGCACACAGGTACATATAA
The DNA here is from genome assembly GCA_036025475.1 of Philypnodon macrostomus. Taxonomy (NCBI): domain Eukaryota; kingdom Metazoa; phylum Chordata; class Actinopteri; order Gobiiformes; family Eleotridae; genus Philypnodon; species Philypnodon macrostomus. The sequence goes on from JAVQKC010066525.1 coordinate 10,198, forward strand.
AGATGCCAAACTAGATTGATTTAGGTACTTCTACGATGAATATGAAGTAAGTAAGTAATTACTGCCCAAAACTGTGAACACAATAACTCAAAAAGTCTTTGCCGGATCTTTTTCCACCTTTCTAGACAGTTACATACCATGAAGACGCTGAGTTCCTTATCCACATTGTACCCAAAATATTATTATGGCCCCACCCTACAACGAACAGGAAGTCAGCCATTTTAGATTGAAATTGGGAAGCACATACTTTCCCGAATAGGCTCAAACCTGAAACACCTAATTATCCCTCGGCGCTGAACACATCTGACTAATATGATGGCAGTTACCTAGATAGCGCCCCCTATAGACTGAAAGAAGAATGTAGGAAAAATTTCTCACAAGACATCCTTAACATGTTTGTCATGGTTTGAGGATGTGGACTCTTAATTGTATCTATATATAAAACCCTTAGAAATCACACAATGTCTGATTAAGGTGCCCGTTGGTGCAATAGCAGTTGTGGCAGGCGTATGAGGGTGTTTTGTGGTTCTTATCTTCAAACTTTTTATTTTTAAATTTAATTAATCTTATTTTTATGTTTTTAATTGTATTATGTTCTTTAACTTGTCTTTTCTGTAAAGCACCTTGAATTGGCTTGTGTATGAATTGTGCTATACAAATAAACTTGCCTTGCCTTGCCTTGCCTTTTGTATTGCAGAGAATGCAGGTGAAACATGATGTAACTTGATGGTATCCAGCGATAGATGACAGATTATATATGTTATATGTATACAGGCTGTTTACAATGGCATCAATGCAGTCACATCCATTAAGCGTTATAGAGTTGTATAATGACGCAGTAGAGGACAGTGGGTGTTTGGCCTTGGGCTGGACACCTCTGAGTCCAAATCTGACTCACTATGTTCGGTATTTAGCCTTCTTCCGAATGTTTCTATTCTACTCTTGGACATAAAAAAAATCTAATTATCAGAATAAAAGTGTAATATTAAGTCGTTTATGCAGAATTCTGAGCAATTATACTGTAAATGATAATAAAAGCATAAATTTCCAGATTGATCTTACGAGAGTTAAAAGAGTAAAATTGCCATGTTAGACTTTTCCTTAATAGACTACTCCCACTAAAACCACCCTATTATCTGATAGGCTGTTGTAGATAAATAGAGAGCCAGTAAAGTGTCTGCCATTATGGATCAGTTTCTCCTATGTCACTCTTTTTGGAACTATGAAACTGTGAAACTATGAAAAAGAAATGATGAGAAAGAACAGAGCAGTCTTTGCAGGTTACCAGAAGAACACACTGAAGTAATCATAGGGATCAGTGTTCAGTCACACAACATTCAGATTCACAAATGACTTGAATTGAGGTCTCTGTGTTAGACTGCAGACCATTTGTTCCTGTGCTGTCACAAGATGTTCTCTCCCGCTCTTGGAGTCTTTATTTTATGTGCACTTACTGAGCCTCATTGGTTTAACTTGAATGCGATGCACACCTTGTAACAGCTCAGATACTGTGTGATGTGTGGGTAGGAAATACAGTGACTGAAGTTTTTAATAAGTAAAGATCTTTGAGTGCATGGTGAATGGTGGAGAAAATAAAACAAGTCATTCAGCAGATGGCCATCAGTATGTGTTGAAGTTATATTTTTAGGGTCCTTTCTAACCACCCTAAAACCACTTTAACACTATTCAATCCCATGCTTATCCTACCAATGGAACCTGTCTCTGTAACTATGGGCCTTAGTGGACGTCTCACATTCATACAAATTTTAGAAACATTTCCACATACAACATTAATACATACATTAACATTTGACACACAAAATTTTTCCTTTTTGGGGGCCAAGCTCTGTAAACTTTAATCTGCTGGAATTTATTTGAGCAACTATGGGCCTTAGATGGGGCACACCTCGCATTCAATCACGGTTTTCTATTTTAGATTCTCCAATTTACCAATACATGGCTCTCTTTAGGCAGAGGGAAGAAGCGGAGAGAACCCACGGTAACACAAGGAAAACAGGCAAAACGATTTTTTTGATTTTGTGATCTCTTGACAGCGGTAAACTATGACTGCAGCCTTTGGTAATGATAGCACATCAGTTGAAGTGTATTGAAGCAACTTATGCCCAAGGCCTTTTTTCCTGGAGGTTTGGAGAGGCTGGTATGGGCTGATGAAGGCTGTGGCATCAACAAGAGATAATCTGTAGCTCCCTAAGTGCCTGCGGGGGAAAATACAGTATGTGAACCTGGAATATGCTGTTTTTTTTCAACCCAACGAGACAAGAGGCCTCACAGTGGTTAATGTTTAATGGACTTAAAAGGACATCATTGCCCGTTGGCTCCGTATCAGATTTATGGAACGGTCGTATTTGGTGGCTGCATAAAAGGCTTGGCTCCATACACTGTAAAAATTGACTGTAGAAACCATCTGCCTGAGTAAATTCACCTATTAGTTTCAAATGATTAACTCCCAATAACTACTTATAAGGTTCACTTAAGATGTCAAATGAATTGCTCCTAGCGAAAGAATGTGAGCATTAGTAGTTGTCTTTCAGTGTCTGTCCTGAAACTATCTATGGTGTAGCCCACCTAAGGCTCATAGTTGCTGGGATAATACCTGGTAAATGTCAACTATACACAAAAGTTAGCAAAAAAAGTAAAAAAACAACTATTTTTGTCCTGACAATGAATTCATAACAATTTTTTTTAGTGAGTTAATTCACGATTTAATTCTTTAGTGTGTAGATTTTTAAAGTACTCATGACATTTTACAGTTCAATGATAAAAATGACCTCTGTGGTGGAGCATGTCTGCAGAAGTTACTGCAGCTGCCCAATCTGAAACAATGCAAAAAAAGACTTGACGTCACCAGGACACTAATTATGTTTTTGACATAATCACTCCACCAGTGCTCTCTGTGATTAGCTCGAGAGGCTCCTCTGATGAAAATGATGTCCTGCTTTGTTAACCTTGTGTGGCTTTAGCGCTCAGGTGTTAAACAAGAGGATGTGGTCTGCATGCTGAAGAATATGAGTCATTAGAAAGGCACATGTGACAGCTCACCAGAATAAATAGGCTAGGTTAGTGGTTCTCAAACTGTGGGGTGGGTATTACTTGGTTTATGCAGTCAAAGTCTTTGTTCAGATTTATTTGGAGCTAGTTTCGTCTGGGTTTAGTCCTGGTATAGTGCTTGTATAATCCTGGTCGATACTTAATTTAGACCTGGTTTGCTTCCAGTGTATCAACATCCTAATCCTGCATTGGACATTTTAATTCAATAAAAAACATATTGACTTGGTGGTACTTGGTGTGAAGAGTCTCGAGACTACTAATATAAAAAAATCTGTCAAGTTATGGAAACAATGGAAAAAAACAAAAAAAACGTGCATTTTAAATCACCGACTTCAATCACTTAACCTATTTACAGGCTAACTGTTTTCAAGGTTCTTTTTTTTTTTTTTTTACAGGCTAGTATTGCCAAGTCTATTACATTGCATCAAGCTAATGGATTTAGTCATGCATGTATGCAGAATGAAGAGAAAACATGATTTAAGTGTTTTTGAACATGGCATTGTTGTTGGTGCCAGGTGACCATTCTTAGTTACTGGGGGGAAATTGAGGACTGAATGCCTTAGAAGGACAAATAACATCTCACCGGAATAAACTGGCCGGGTTATAGGTGACAATACTTTATAGCTTATTTTTAATGTTGCTTTATGAAAATCAATATGTCATTTTATTGGTGAATCTTGTAAATAATGGCAATAAACTGTTAACAGGTCGTCAAATCCTTGGAGGACAATTACTGCCCGAAAGAGAAGGAAGCACTTCTTCACACCTCATTTACAAGACAGCCTCGTGTTACTGATGTTTTAATTTTTCTTTATTAAGGACACTTTTTACTGACACATAATGTTCAGCTAAGATCATCTCAGACATCAGTCAGACTGCTAAATGGTTTGGGTGTCAGAAGTGAATGCCTTGTTATCTCTTTTTGGATGTTTTATTGGTGATTTGTGTCTGTCATTGTAAGTGGAAATGTTTTTAAAATGACCCGCTAAAGCAACATTACACAACAGCCAGCTAAAAGCCATAATGGGGTTTCAAATATGGACGAAAGGACATATAACTGCTCTGCTGTTAAAACCAAAAATAGAGCATTCTATGTAACTTTTGCACCATTTGAAATAAGAACAATGCCATTAAAAAAATAAAAACAAAGCTATTGTCCACAACTGTACAGGGGAAATACTATATAGAGGAAAAACTCAAAAAAATGCATTGTTATTGAACTAAAATGCATGTTTGACTAATGGTTAAAGAACTGTGTGTGTTATCTGTATGTATGGATATTTTATTTTAGCTCTTACGAGTAAAAATCATAACCCAAGTGTGGATCTTTATTTGGTATATATATATAAGATAAGATAAGATAAGATCTGCTCAGTCCTTTGCAGATGTATACTAGAAAACACTAGGACAGCGCAAACCTCCGTCAAGGTAGCTAATTTCCCCTATATACAGTCCTAAAATGAACTGTTCTCCATAGAACCTGTAGGACTAGACACCCCTCCAGAAAACAACAGTAATAGTCTAATAAAACAATGTCATCTGGTAAGAGGCTGAAGGGAAAACTTGGAAGTAGCTGCAGTACTGCAACTTTGGCTTAGTAGTGCATAGGGGAAATTAGCTACCTTGGCGGAGGTCTGCACTCTCCGAGTGCTTTCTAGTACTTGCCTCTAGTTTAGACCTGGTTTAGTTCTGGTTTAGTCCGGGTTGCTTTAAGAAATTCTTCTTTACACTGAATAATTATTCTTGTTACAAAAATAATACTGTGAGACATCAGGGAGGCAGCTCACATGCTAAACCCTGCGTGAAACCCAGATACATCTCTAGTTTCTATACCTCCATTCAACTTCAGCATGCCCTGGGTATTTTTAAAATGCCACGGTGAAAGTTTACTGGCTCACGCACCAAGAGATGATCAGCCAGGAGGTAAGAGTCGAGGAGGAGGACCTAGCCGGGGAAAATAAATTGTCTCCTGCAAGTAAATAGCTGCATTAATTACCTTCCCAAATATGAGCATGACAGCAGTGACCTTTATCATCGATGATCTAAAATTAACAGCGCTTTACTCCATAATGTATTCTCATTTTGTGTTGTAGCCCACCTTTGTTTAAAGTAAAATATGCATTTACAGTTCATGACAATATTTTACAGGTTTTATAATGATTGATTAACAGAAGTTATAACTCTACAATACAATTTTAGCAGCATTGATCTTTGCTGAGAAAGTATATACACAGCAAGTGTTGATTAGATATTATCGCTACAGCTCCCACACTGTTCACATTGGGCTCAATGAGCAGGAGGGAAGACAATAATCAATTGTATGCTAGCATTTTTTTATTACGCTGTAATTTTCATACACTTTTTATACACTTTATTAGGTAGGCCTGTATACATGCTCATAAGATCAAGACAAACCATTTGAAAGAAAGAAGAAATTGAAGTGAAATATTGCTGTTGGTGCCAGGAGTAATTTAGAGAGAATCTAGTGAGATGATTACATTACAACCCTCTCTAATAGGATTTATTATTCCATAAAATACAATATACCAGTGAGCGGCAGTTCTGAGGGCGAAAATGACTTGATGGTCGAGGTCAGTGACTATAGAGAAGCTCAGATAACCATTTGCTACATCAAAGACTCTCAATGCACATATGACAAAGCATGAGACATCAGCAGAAGGCCACACTTGTTGTAGTACAAGGTCTATCCCATAAACTGCCCAGTAAGTGCATACATATGTTTACAGTCAATGTTTAAACATATGATAAAAGATCTGGTCTGTGGAGTGGTACTTGACTAGATAATAGACCAACATAATATAGCAATTGTTGTTTGCATGGCAGCCAATGCAATGCGTTTGTGTATATGGACTGTTTCATTGGCTTGTTGCTGTCAGATACAGTGGACTGAAAATGTCCTCGGGCGATGCTCTCACTGCGAGTCGATCCCAATAGCGTTGCATCTTTCAAGTATTGCGCTTTCTCCTGACAACCTGAATGAAATATACGCTTCACATCTCCTACTTTTAAGACGTTCAATTTTCAAACTGCTTCTCGTTCGTCTTGGGGCCCCGAATGCTGAAGTGGGGGATCAATGCAAAATGGCTGGAAAATTGCTAATGTTATTTACATCAAAGTGAGACTGGAGGAGAGCAATTAAGCCTATGATTCAAGGCAATATTCCTGAGTGGCTTGTACAGTGGGTGATAACAGTACAATATTGTTATTTATTGAGAACTACTGTAGTCGGCATTGTTGTTTCTTCACTCTATAAACTTAGAAAGCCTAAACTATTGAAGAATTGATATATCTGGGTGTCCAGAAATTTCTAGTGCTTCGTGGACAGCCTGTTCTAACTTTTGAACTAATCAACTATCAACGCTGTAAGATGCCGTGAGTGTGTGTTTGTTATGACTGAAATAGAACTTATTGAGAGCTTTTTTCGAACAATAATACAATGGAGATGTGTGCTATATACTGTACGTACAGGACAAACCAAAAGTTTGGACACACCTCTCTCATTCAATGAGTTCTTTATTTTCATGACTATGAAAAGGCAAGAAATCCCACGTATTAAACCTGACAGGGCTCACCTGTGAAGTTCTCTTGAAGCTCATCAAGAGAATGCAGAGTGTGTGCAAAGCAGTAATCAGAGCAAAAGGTGGCTACTTTGAAGAAACTAGAATATAAGGCGTATTTTCAATTGTTTGACACTTTTTGTTAACTGTGTGTCCAAAAGTTTGGACACACCTTCTCATTCAATGAGTTTCTTTCCTATAATAGAATATACAAGTATAAGTTAGTATAATAGGAACCCTTTAAGGCTTAGTCCACACAGAGACAAAACGGTATCGTTTTAAAAACGTTTCTCGTAAAGGCGGCATCGTTTTAGAAAATATCAATGTCCACACGGGTTCATGCAGCACTGCTGAAACACTGTAGTGTGTATGCCCGGCCCATTGGTGGCGATGTGACACTGCCACGGAAACACTGGGCAGCTCCATGTTTGTTGTTATTGTCAGAGTGCAGCAGGTTAGAATAGCGAGGAGCGGCCACGACGTTATTGTTTCAGAAAAGAGTTATTTAAGGCCCTCTTTCCCCCTGTTGATCACCCTCACTTCACAACAATAGCCAATCCAAACAAAGGGAAAGTAGTAGCAAGATGGGGTATCTTCTATGGAGAAAGATAAAATCAATGGTTTTCAGCTCCTGAGAAGATTGGGACCTCAGCATACAAGTTTACTCGCATGTTAGAAAGCTGAGTATAGTTGAGGATAACAGGATCCCTTTAATTTACTTTAATTATTAAAAAAGGCTGATAGTTCTATAATAAATTATGAATTATCTGGCTGTGAAGTCTGGTGTGTTCATGATAATCGTGGAGATGGCCTTGTTGATAATTTATGTCTGGCCAATGTATGGAAAATGACTTGATGAATGATGTATTGATTGCAATTAGAGATAAAGCCCTGTTATTTACAATGCATGACATGATACAGATCTTATGTAGCCGATGCTCAAAGCACATGCAACGCAGGAGTCAAAGGCAAGGTTCAAAAGTTAAGCAGTTAAGTCATTATACTGCTTTAAATAGGCCAACACGACAGTCATTTCATTGGAAGTCAAATTCATTAGCAATGCTTTCAAAATGATCAACCTAAGTCCAAGAAATAATACATTTTTGGTGTAGATCAGAATTACCGTTTGGATGCAATATTCTTACAGTATCTTACCATTGTGACCTAAGCCTTTCACCTTGGTTTCTAGTTAGTAAGACCAGTGAAAACAAAGCAGTGAGAATGAACTTTGTGGTAACTCCTTGTACACCACCTTAAACAGGGCCACCATCGAGTGCTTGCTTTTAATATTAAAGGAGGCTTATATAAGAAGTGCAAATGTAGGTTACAGTACATTATAAATTCAACATTAGTATTATGACAGTGTGCCACAGTGTTGTCTCCGGAGAGATATCGTATACTTTAAATTTGACATATTTGCCAATTAAAATCCCCCCAAACTTAAATGAGTGTTAAATTGTACATACAAAAAACTAGGTTGTTTTGACTTGGTGCTTTACCATGTTACGATTGCTATATAATCTTAAGACACTAAATGTACTCGCAGCTAAAATGTACCTGTAATGACAAGCAAGTGCCTTATTCCCTGCTGAAAATATGTGGTAATTAATGGTTCAATTAATATTTTTGCAAGTCCATTTACAGAATGCACTGGCAAGATAAGCTTGTATTTATCCATTATGAAATAAATAAATAATTACATTTCCACCCAGCAAGAACAAAGACGATGCTAATGAACCAATTTGTCCACCTGTCTGTCACCCACAACAATTAACTGAGACCAAACCTCTTCTTGTTTTTAGGTTAGTTCAACGAGATGATAGTGATAGTGATAGGAAAATACTGAAACATTATTGTTATTATTGATTCTATTAAATGTATAGTGGTTCAGAGCTTTTCAAAATCTTGCTGAAGATTTGTTGTAAATTGTAAACGTGGCTTGGTTTATGACAATAGTTGATGGACTTTGTGTTGGTAACTTGTCTCTGTTTCTCTCCTAAGGCTTGGGTTATGGATACTGGTAGATTACTTAAATGAGCAGTATTAAAGTTGTGATGTGTAGTACGTATTTTAAATGCAAATGAACTGCATTTTTGGAAAAATAACCGGTTTCTAAGTTATGTTTGTAACATGAACTGTACCTCTACTCCCAAGTCCATGACTGAACCAATCTGCTGCTGCAAGATCCTCTTTGTCTGGACCCATGTGGACACTACCTGACTCCTCACTGCGATGGGGACAGTCTCTCCTGGGACACCCCCACTGGTCAGTTGAAAAGCGAATTCACAGAGCTGGATAAATAAGGTAAAAAAAAAAACACTTACTATTCCTATTAGTTACAATTTAACCAAGGTTATCTGCCAAATTTGATTATTATATTTTTAACACGTCTCCTTATGACTGGACTCGACTGGACGTTCTTTAGCCCAAGGCTCCGTTGGCAGCTTGTCATCCCCACACTCAACACATCCAGACAGTAGAGTGAGATTTCAGGATGACTTTGTTCAAGACAGACATAGTGTCTGACCTCAGCTGTACTGTGGACTATTTCAGAAAAATGTTTTAGAAAGGATGATTTCCTTCAAAAGAGAAACAGATAAGATGAAATTTTGTGAATAATTCAATGATAAAATGACTTTTATACAGAGTTAGGGCTCATATTCATGGAAATCCTTTGAATGGAAAAGAAGAAAGAAAACTGGAGTTAATTGGTGACTGCTGCAGTGAGGGGGTCAACTGTCATGTGTCACAAGTGCAAACACTGATACAGAGTGGTGAATGAGCTCATTTTATTTTAGTTCATTCACTCTGTGTATCTATTTTTATTTTAGAATTGTATTTAAACCATTTTGTTTCTTTGGTAGATCAAAATTTTAGTTAATGGATTCTGTTCTTGAAGCTTTGTGGCATGATAACTGGAACATGATTTGGGATCACGATCTCTCCATCATTGGGAGAGTAAGAATCTTGTCTGTCTTTGCATGACTAAAATATTGGCAGCTCCACAGACACACACAATTCTGAATGTGTGATTGAATTCCCAAGTAATTTCTGCCTGGTCTCCTCTCTGTTATCAATCTGTTTATCCACCGCCTCTGTCCATTACAGTCAAAACAGCCTAGCATATATATTTTACCACCACAAACCTATGATTTACACCTATAAAATAAATATCATATACCCCGTGTATAAAATAAAAATTGGACAGAGATTAGTTTGAACCCATCAAAATCAAACCTTGCAGCTGACAGCCAGGTGCATCTGCTGTCAGTAAATGTACAAAAAGCAAAATAAAGAAATATTCTTGTAAGGCTGTAATAGTTCATTTAAAACCACTTAAACATGCCGGGGCGCCTCCTGTTCCGGCATATGCTTCCGACATTACTGTGTACCTCCAGTGACTTGCGGGCATCCTGCAGGGCAGAGGGGTCCAGGGCTGGCCCGCAGACACTGGCAGCTCCCTTCTCAACTCTGCCTCTGCCTTTTTCCACTGGCGGAGCAGCCTCCACAGGGAGTGATCTAGACAGCGGCTGGATCAGGCCAAGAGCCACCACGTTACACAGCATCGCAAACAGAGCACGATCCCTAAGACACAAAAAATATCATCATAGTGACATTAAAGCAAAAAAACAAGCAGCAAGAAGTCTGGGCTGGGAGGACAAACACATCAGATTTCACAACACTGTTTTGGGACGTGTGTATTTTAAGAAAGAGACTGTCAGTGAATTACAAAATGCACATAATTATTGCCTAAGGACATTTTGGGCTGTGTTTCTAAGACTTTCCAGAAGCAGAGGTTAAAATAGTCTTACTCAACGAATACGTCATTGTACAGAGCCATAGAAAACTTTAACATGACAGGTTTGACAGCCCCTGAAATTACTATTGTAGAGTGCATACTGCTGTTGCTGAATAGGTGGTTTCACATGGATTGATGGGATATGTTTACACAGTGGTCCTAAGGGGTTGGACCAAAGATTGCCAGGCGGAAGAAACCCATTCAGAAAGTAATTTAAAAGTATAGTCGTCAGAGTGAAAAAGTGCTAGGCTGGTTTCTGAATGGCTGTGGTAAAAATGTACAAAAAATATCAATATCTCAATATTACCAGGATGGCCTAAGAATTAAATAAACTGCTTCCAAAGCCTAACCCTAACCCTAACCCTAACCCTAACCCAAACCCAAACCCAAACCCAATGGTAGGGAGGACATGCAAACTCCGGAGACTATTATGGAGAACACCCTCAATCACTATCACTATGAGAGGCATGAGTTCTAACCATTATTTCACTGAACATCCAAGATTTCTTCTTCATTTAAACCTTTTATTGCTTGTTTATCTGCCTTCTTCGATCGAAATACAGTACCGTAGGCATGCCTGTTCTGTTTTGCTATTATGCATGTGCCTATTCTCAGACAAGAACATAAAGTACAGTTCCATCTAACCCAACCTACCCATTATACTGTATCTTCTGCAGCAGGTCCACCACAGTCTTGAAGGTGGGCAGGAGGAGCTGGTACTGTTTTTCTGAGAGGAGATGATTGTTGTAATTCCACAGGTAAATGGCCGCGTTCGCTACCACCCACGGCTCCGAGATCTCTGCTCCGATCTCTGCCGCGCGCAAGAAACTGGAGGAGGCGTAGGCTGACAGAGACTGGATCCAATCTCTGCAAGAAAGGTATAGTCAAATAGTGGAAAAACAAAAGTTGGGGTTGGCAAAGCACAACATAGTAAGAAGTTAGGTTGAAGTTGAGATGTACAAATCCAATGTCTGAATCTTGAGTAACTAGCTCAATTTATTGCAATAATGTAATGGTCTTCATGTCATCAATAATATAAACTACAGTTAAGTGGTTCTGTTTAGTCAATCCTATTTTTTATGGTTTAGTTGTTAGTAAGTTTAGATTGCTGGTAAGACATAGGCTCTTTCTAGTGGGTCTCCTAGATGTCTTATGTAGTTCAAGTCTTGATTTAGTTTGATTTTAGAGCCAGTCTTGTGCTTGCTTTGGTGTGGAACTACTACTTAGTACTGGTAAGGGACTGTTTAATCTTGATTTTCAAATCAACTTATTTTGACCAGGTCTAGCATAGTCTAGCTTAATTTAGATTTGATTTAGCCCTGGTTTTGTCTTAGTTACTCATAGCCACCGATGTATCCTTTGGTTTAGTCCCGAAGCAAACTACTGTAGCTGGAAACTAGGGCTGCACAATATATTGCAAAATGATTGTTGCTCCAATATCAGCAATTGCAGTTGTATCTGTATCGCAAAAATCTAAACTTATCACATCATGTTCTTTGATCTGACATAGATTTACACAAATCATTTTTACTATTAGAGCCTTGAATGAAAAATTGTTATTGGCAACTATATTGCAATTTTGTTACTGCATGTTTTTTAAATTTGTTTAACACAGAAATGTGAAAACAGAGTGAAAGACTGTAATAATGTATCCCTTTTCCCTAACGCATGTTTCAGCAGGAAGTCGAGGACCCCCCTAAAGATGTTGTGAAGGTTATTCGTAATGAGGCGTTCAACACATATTTGTCTGAGCACCTGGATGCACAGCAGTGGCTTTCACTTGAGATAATGTCACCACTTGCTGAAACTACATTATTTTGAACCATTCCTGCTCATTTGAAACAGCAGGCAGTGATGGTAGAGTTACACTTTTGAAAAGGTCAGGAGCAGAAATGTCAACTTCAATTATATCAAAAATGTATAGAAATGTACACTATAGGTTAAGCACCCTTTCCTGAGGTCAAACACAATCACTTATCAAGATCTCTTTAGTGACCTTTTGGTGCTCTATACCCCAAGAAATGCTCAGTATGACCACTATAAGCAAATGACAATGAAATTATGCCTTCAAATTCTAATCCTTTTCATTCTCTAAGTCATTAGTTCTCAAACTGTGGTACATCTAGCACTGTTGGCACATGGCCTCATTCCCTTAGATTTTGGGACTGATCTGGATCACTGCCTGGATCCAGGATTTTTTTCAAAAAGAACTGCATCTGTTAGCACTTTACTCAAAAAACTGCATCTACTTGGAGGAAATTATCAGGGAAGGTCAGAAATTCTACAAAAACCAGCTGACTGGGTTTTGGGATTGATCCCTGGAAATGAGCTGCCTTGGCGGAAATCTGACTCTCTGAGTGCTTTGTAGTTCACATTTTTAGACATGTGTTATTGTTATTTTAAGCTAATTATATTGGCGAAAACAGCATGTCGCCGATATTATGGAATCACGTCGGTGTTCGTCCGTGTCCGCATCCATGTCCACGTCCGCAGATCCTAGCTGTGAATGAGATAACTCAAAAACGAATTGCCGGATCAGTTTCAACATTTGCACACAGGTACATACCATAAAGACGCCGAACTGTATCGATTTGGGTACTTCTTCAATGAATATGAATTAAGTAATTACATAATAACGTGAACGCAATAACTCAAAAAGTCTTTGCTGGATTACCCCCCGGCCCTGAACACATCTGACTAATATGATGGCAGTTACCTCTATAGCGCCCCTGTAGACTGAAAGAAGAATGCAGCTTTAGGGAAATTTCAAAATTTGGCAAAAACATTCTTCACAAACATCCAGACTAGGGCTGCAGCTATCGATTATTTTAGTAATCGAGTATTCTAGCGATTATTTTTTTCGATTAATCGATTAATCTAATAAGAGATACTAGATTTTTTTTAATTAAATAACATAAATAA
>JAVQKC010066555.1:0-12890 GCA_036025475.1 Philypnodon macrostomus
TGGCACCAACGGGCACCTTAATCAGACATTGTGTGATTTCTATGGGTTTTAATATTGTTACCGAACAATTAAGAGGCCTCACCCCCAAACCATGATAAACATGGGAAGGGTCTATTTGATTTTTTGATTTGCCTGGATGTTTGTGAAGAATGTTTTTGCAAATTTTTTAAAATTACCTAAAACTACATTCTTCTTTCAGTCTATAGGGGGCGCTATAGAGGTGTTCAGGGCCGGGGTTAATTAGGTATTTCAGGTTTGAGCCTAATCGGGCAAAGTATGTGCATGTTTGTTGTAAGGGTGGGGTCATAATAATATTTTATGTTGGGTACACTGTGGAGAATCACTGTACCAAGTTTCATTGCTCTCTGCCAAAGTAAGTGTGCCCAGGGTCCCATTAATCGTAGATGTACCAAACTCAATCCAGTTCTGCATCTTCATGATATGTACCTGTGTGCAGTTGAAAAAGATCCAGCAAAGACTTTTTGAGTTATTGCGTTCACAGTTTTGGCCCGTTATTAATGAATTACTTAATTAATATTCATCAAAGAAGTACCCAAATCGATACAGTCGTTTCGCTGATATAATTACTGATGCCTTTTTTATTCTGGTTTAAGCTTAGTGTATTTTACTGTACCGTAATAATGGGCACTTTTGTAATTCTCACTATGGCTGATGGAATCTTTGTTTAGACTCATCCAAACAGAGAGTACTTTGCTGTTGGAGAGAAAGGAAACCATCCCAACATCATCATTTATGAATTCCCCTCATTACGTCCGTATCGAATCCTCAGAGGTAAGATGGCTTCTACTTCCCACATGTCACACTGAACATACTTCATCAAAAGACAAGCAAAAACAACATATTTCTTGCATAGATTTCAAAAAGGAACTGGAAACATGTATCAAAAGTTATGGTTTACATTGACAGATTTGTTGCTGTAGCCTGGTGTTTTGTGTGCAGGTGGTACAGAGCAGGCCTACAGCCACATGAACTTCAGCTCAGATGGAGGGATGCTGGCCAGTGTGGGGGGTGCTCCGGACTACACGCTGACATTGTGGGACTGGAGACAGGAGGAGGTGATTCTGAGTTGCAAGGCCATGTCCCAGGACGTCTACAGAATAAGCTTCTCTCCATACAACCCCGGACTGCTCACCTCTTCAGGCTCCGGCCACATTAAGTCAGTCACTGTCCGCTCTATCTTGCTACACCTTCTGCTGGCTGTCAGTCTCACCACCATGTCTGTTTCAGGTTCTGGAAAATGGCCAGCACGTTCACTGGCCTCAAGCTGCAAGGGCTGATGGGACATTTTGGCAAAACAGCAGCCACTGATATTGAGAGCTATGTGGTTTTACCGGATGGAAAGGTGCATATGCTTTATAGACTTTATTCTATAAAATTATATAAGGAAAGAAAATACTGAGTAGATATAATAGGTTTTTAAATACAAAAAACATTTAATCGATATGTTTTTATTATGTATGTTTTTTATTTTAATTTTTTTTATGTAATTACTTTGTTTGGAAGTTGTAGTTCTGCAGAAATACATGTGTACATCACTGTGCTCCATGGGAAAATACTTTCTGTGGTGTTATTTACACTGCAATAGCACAAGTGGTATTGTACAGGTGGCACTGGAATCAGGGTTGAGTCACAATGGTAAAGGTTTTATAATTCTGGTGACAGTGCTCTATTATATATGTTATATATATGACAGTGCTCTATTATATATGTTATATATGACAGTGCTCTATTTTATATGTTATATATGACAGTGCTCTATTATATATGTTATATATATGACAGTTATGACTTTGCGTATCAGGTGGTGTCGGGCTCGGACTGGGGCAATCTGCTGCTGTGGGACGGAAACTCTATAAAAGTGGAGATCTGCCGTAAAGAGGGACGCACATGCCATGCCGGGACCGTCCTGCCCTTCGCTTTAGAGGAGGGACAGCTCCTGACCATGGGCTCAGACGGAGCTGTTCGGGTAAACACAGAATTACAGGAACATGCTTATGAACTGAGCCAGTAGATGCCTGGTCCCAAACTATAAACCTTGTGTCTTGTGTTGTCAGGGCTGGGACTTTAAGAGCATCGATGCAGCTGACAGTCAGGGAGAGAGCAGTACGTTTGAGCTGGAACCCACGAATGAGCTGGTGATCGGGCACAATGTGAACCTGGTGTCTGTGGTCCGCAGCGGGGTGCAGGACTCCTTTGTCTGGTTCGCTCAGGTCAGAGGAGATACTCTGTAATCTATCTCCTGCACAATACACAGCACACATTCACTGTAAAGTAACTGTTGTCTGTGCAGGACGCAATGGGAGCCATCTGGAAGCTGGACCTGTCCTTTACCCACACTGTATGTATCTACCTCAGACAGAATAACTTGTTTTTAATTTGCATAAATATTTGCACAAGGCTATATAGAAGTGCATTCTTGACATTTGGCTAAAAATAACCCTGCCCTAATTGCAGACCCTTGACCCAGAGTGCTTGTTCCTCTTTGACTGTGGAGCCATCCAGGGATTAGATGTGTCCAGGACCAGCCACCTGATGGCCACCACCGCTCTGGGCCGTGAGTCCATAAGCACACACTGTATTCTCATTTAGTATTTGCTATGACAAGTGTACCAACATTAAAAACATTGACTTTTTAATCTAACCCAGATTGGGTCACTTGTCAAATGTCTAAGATGTAGTGGTGTGACCCTTCATCTTTGCTCCACAGGTTCAGTGAAAGTGTTTGATTTTCTGTCGAAAAAGCAGCTGACGTCCAGCCGCTTCAATCAGGGAGGAACTGCCTTGTGTTGGGCTCCACCGCTGGTTAGTACACCCACTGTAAAACTCATTCTATCCCACATTCTTGTATTATGTCTGAGCACAGTATAACAGTATAAAAGTGTGTGCGTAACTTGATGTTCTTTCATGTTCCTTCAGGTGGAGCGGGCTGGCGGGCTGCTGGCTGTGGGCTTCGAGGATGGTGTAGTGCGGCTGCTGGATGTGTTTAACCCTCAGAGGCCGCAGACTATACCAGGACGCAGCCGCCGCGGGGAGGCTGAGCTGAGGCTGAGACAAGCCTTCAAACCCCACAGCAGCCATGTGAGCGCCCTGGCTTACGACCGCAACGCTAGCCTCCTGGCCACTGGGGTGAGTGGAGAGAACCTGCAGTAGAGTTAACCAGCTTCAGTTTTTACTCTTTTATTGCTGTATACATGTATCCTTTTCTTTGTGTAATTTCTCTTTTCCAGAGTTCAGACTGCACTGTGTTCTTCTTCAGAGTGGGTGATAAGTACTCTCCACTCGGGTTTGTTCCTGTTCCGGGGCCGGTGCAGGCTCTGGAGTGGTCTCCTCACTCCCATGTGAGTCTGCCTAGAAGTGCCTTGCGGCTTTGTAAACAATATAGTTGTGCACACTGATGTATCTGTCAGTTAAGCAGATCACACTACGATTTCAATGGGAGAAGTAGCATTAGCGTTGTCCACCTAATATCACAAGTTATTGATAATTAAGTTACATAGGTGCATGTAATGTTATGTAGGCGCAGACTGGCAGCCACCCCCTCTGTCAGTGTGCCCTAGGGCAGCTGTGGCTACACAAATAGCTTACCACCAGGTATGACTGTGGAGTGAATGAATAATGTAATGTAAAGCGTCTTTGAGTCTTGAGCGCTGTATAAAACTAATGCATTATTATTATTATTAAATAATAAAGGTTCTCTTTAATTTATCATATGGTGGACGTACATTCAGAAATGTTTTTTTTTTTCACTTATTCTTACTTTTGTGTTATATTTTCAGAGTGAGAGTCGTCTGCTGGTCCTCTGTCAG
Source organism: Philypnodon macrostomus (assembly GCA_036025475.1). Classification (NCBI taxonomy): domain Eukaryota; kingdom Metazoa; phylum Chordata; class Actinopteri; order Gobiiformes; family Eleotridae; genus Philypnodon; species Philypnodon macrostomus. The sequence goes on from JAVQKC010066555.1 coordinate 3,828, forward strand.
AGCGGTCATGTGATTGAAATTCAAAGCCCTGACCCTCACACTTCATATCAGAGTCAGACCTTTCAGCTATCCAGCCTCAACACCAGGGCCTTCAGGTTCAAGAGCATCAAGTCACGCATTAAGGTTTGACACATACCATCAATTATAATAATTGGAATCTTATCACCTATAAGCAAAAATAGAAACCACAAGTGTTGAAACAAACTACATTAGGAAAGCTAATACGCTTTTTACAGTGTAATGGTAACAACGTTATCAATTTTGACACCTGACACTGTGCCTGTAAAATTGTCATTTCATCGAAGAATCGACAAGAGCGAGATCCAGAAGCGGATCAAGAGGAGGACAAAGAGGATGAGGATGAGCTGCCCGCCATCTACCTACCCAGCTCCCCCAGCCCACTCTGCTGCGGCTTCTACTCCCAGCCAGGACGCTTCTGGCTCTCCATGGTAACACACACCTCGACCCCATGGATTTCACAAATTTACAAACACATCTAACGATTCCTCCAAATACATTTCTCTCTTCCTAAAGGGAGGCTCTGACTCTGGCTTCCTGTATCACTGTGAGTTTTCAGAGAAACAGGAAGTGGATCCAGCTCAGCGCCAGGACGAGCCGTTCAGAGCGCTGCCTATTCACAACACAGACAATAACCCCATTTGCTCCATCACATTCAGGTATCTACAGTATACCCCATGTATTTGTGACCCTTACCATACACTCACACTGCCATAGATGTCATTATCCTGAATATCAGTCCGGCCACACGTCAGAACTGCATACAACAATTGCAACATTTGTTCACAATCTTTTCTTGTTGGATTTTTTCTTACGTATCCCACTCCAGCTCAGATCGACGGCTGCTTCTGTGCGGAATGACTTCTGGCTCCATCAGAGTGTACCCCCTGCAGCCCGGGGACCTCAGTTTGGACTCTATGCAGCACTACTGGACCCTTAGCGTTCACGACAACAGCTATGGGTTGTTACGCCATATTCGCTGTAGCCACGACAACCAGTTTGTGCTGACGGCCGGTGACGATGGGAACATCTTTAGTTTCAGCCTGCTTCCCCCGGACAAGCTTCCCCATAGTGTCCAACGCGCCAAAGTCCCATCACCAAGGGTCAGAGACACAGCAGCATAAATGCATTTGTGTGCTAGTTTCCATTGCTCCAGAAAAAGTCCCAATTTGATTTATTCATTTCAAAGGTCTTAATCTGTGTTTTAAGACCAACAAAAAAAATTAAACCATACATACCCACTACTATACACGCATGGCAGGACTGGGAAACAGTAATTGTCTTAGCATCTTAGCTACAAGTGTTAGCATATATGGGGCATTTCACTTTACAGCATTATCAGATAGACCAAGATTAAAAAAGTGGTTTGAAACTATAAAAACACTATACACTAAATACTCAAAAAAAGAGCCGTAGTGTTCACAAGCCGGGAGCATACAATGTGTGTAAAATGTCATTAAATCGAACTCAAGTGACTTGTGCTGCTGTTCACAGGCTGGTCTGGAGAACGAGGAAGTCGCCCAGGATATTAATGACCCCTCTGCTTACAGGTTTGTTCACTTGTAGATCCCATACTACTTCAATGTTCCCCAGGGTCTCTGTACTTCACTCGGATGGTTTTCTAAAGTGTGTATTGAGAAGGATATACATTACAGTAACTGCTATCAATGAAACCAGACAAAAGATAAACCAGTAGGTCATACAAGGGCTCTTCTCTCCTCTGTTGCAGCATTGAGACGGCCAAGCAGAGGCTGGAGAGTGATCGTGTGCGTCAGGAAGCTGAGCAGAAGATGCAGAACAAGCAAAGAGCTCTGGACGATCTACAGAAGAGCTTCAGACAGCTGCTATCTGAGAACCAAAGACTACCAGAGCATGTGCAGCTGAAGCCCCATGTAACTACCAGCAAACTTACCCACACACAATGATGAGATGATGCATCATCCCACACATAGGCCCATTCTTAGCACTTTGCTTATACTTTGCCATTACAGTGACCTGATGACTGTGTGTTGTGTCTGGGCAGGAGCTGCAGTTGGATGGACGTTTTGTTGAGCAGGCAGAGCGTCTGAAGGCTCAGAGGGTCAGAGAGGTCCGGAGGCAGCTGGGCTGGGATGAGGAACGCAGCCGGATCGCTTTCGACAAACTCCACAACTGGTAATCCTCCTATTTTATGGTTTTATGTTGCTGTAGAGGCCAGGGGATTCGGACATCCAGACTACAGCTTTAACAATGTCTTGAATTTGAGTTTAAATGTATCAAAAGAATCAAATGTGTAAAAAAAAAATCATCTAGTTGCTATTATTGAAGCTGGTGAATCAGGAAAAGTATAAATAAATGTATAAATAGAAAATGGGGGACGTTGTCTTTATCTGGCTCTAGGACCTCACGCGTCTGCTGTTTTCAGGTGTAAAGGCTCCCTGAATTCCACTGTGGTCACTGTAGTGGCCTGTGGTTCTGACGACAGAGTGTGCACATACCGGCTGCCCACTGTCCCCGACAAGGCCAAGAACATGAGGAGACCGAGCCAGAGCAGCTCTACCACCAGCTCCACCAACATTGAGAAGAAAATCCGTCCCGAGGCACTCAAAGACCGTGGTGTCTTCAATGGTGAGTCTCCGTCCTGCAGCTCTCCACTGTCTGCCTATGCAGTCTGAGTATTTGTACATGTTATAATAGAGCTGCACGATTTTGAAAAATATGTAGTTGTAATTTTTCTGACAAATATTGTGCAACATTGTATTCAAACCCATGATTCACCTGCGTGGAAGCATTAACACTTAAGAAGATAATAACTGTTAAAGAATCACATGCCTTTCACATGTTTGTAGAGGTTAAACACAAGGTAAACAGGTTTTTTACATACAGAATATTATATTGTCAAAAGAAATTGCAGCCTTTGTGATTTGCTAATTGCAAATTCAATTTGAGTTTTCAGAATTTGTACATGTGCTTACAGAGGAGGAGGTGCTGAGGGCTGCACCACTCGTGACAAGGCCCATTGGAGTAAAACTGGCTGATCGCCAGGTGGAGAGGCTGAGGAAAGCAGCAGAGAAGGCTGAACAAGCTCAAGCCAAGATTGAGAAGAGGAAGCAGGAGTGGGCTCAGCTGTATGTTCAGTTCAGGTCCCCAGGAAAGATAGATTTTAGTTCTGGATTCTTAATGGAAGTATTAGAATTAGAATGCTCCTGTCTGTATATATCAGCACACAGAAGGTCTCAAAGTCATTTTTGATGCTGTACTATTGATTGGGTAATTATTTCTGCTCAAAGACAAGGAAAGAAAATCAGCTAGTGTAGCTTTAATGTACCATGGGCATTACATTAACAACTTATTCTTAAGGAGGAAATTGTTACAACACTCTATGTTTAAGAAAGTTTTCAGTTTTTACACATTCTCAGGCTTTAACATTTGTACAAAGCCGGACTGTTATTTTTTGTTAAAGAAACGTATATATCACAGTTATGCAGGGAAGCCAGATGAGAACTGCGAGGACCCTCAGGACGTGCAGGCCATCATACAAGCTCGAGAAACAATCGGAGACTTAAAACTGAAGTCGGCCAAAGACTTCACTGTCCCAAAACACCAAAGGATGAACGCTGAGCACAAGAGAGACGAGCTGACCGGGCTGGAGGACAGGGTACAACAACAGACCATAAAAACACATCAGTGAGGAACATACTCCAGAAGTGGCTCCTAATATTATAATGAAAAGGCTAACACAAACTCCATACACAACCTAAATGATCTATTTCAAGAAGCAGTTTTCCAGTATAGACTGTGACATGGACAGACTGCTGAACACGCAACATTTGGTGATAGATATGAATATATTGTGAAGACAAAGACCATAATTTCAGTAAGCACTAGGAATAAATATGATCTGATATGGTTGAAACAATATTCCGGCAGACATGGGTGAGCTGTACTATCTGTCCCAGTTATTAAGAACCTATGCTCATACATGGGGTTAAACATGGTTAAAACAGGGACTAACAATTCAGTTGAAAACATGGCCAAGAATTGAGAGTAATGTGCTTTTGTTTTCCTTCAGTGTAGCTTGTCTTGTGTGCACAGGTCAGAGAGAGGCAGACAGAGATGAACTCTCGTATTGTGGCGTTAAGAGACTCCAAGCTTCAACTCGTGGCTCGACTCAAGACTCTGCTCAAACAGCTTCAGAAAATCCAGCAGCGGCTCCCGGTCGAGCTCCACTGCCCCTGCCCCACTCTCCCCTGTCTTCTGCCCGAGGAAACCCCAGAGAAGAGGATGTGCTACGACACAGCCACCCTGCTCAAATACAAGAACCTCAGGAATAAATGGTACGGTCTTCGAGAGTGTTTTACTGAGTGGCTTCTTTATACACAGGAGGTAGACTTACTAGGAAGTAAGACCAAATACTGTATGTGCCGTTAAGCTACTAGAGCCAAATAGTGCTCCTGTGTCAGATATTACCATTTATAATATAATATTGATTTAGATGATTTCTAAAATGGAGGGGGACTCAAGTGCATTATAACTGCCCACATAGGGAGTGACTTTTATCTTGGACTGACTAAACCTGGTTGTGACCCAGGGCTGCAGTGGAACAGGAAGACCAAGATCAGGACCAGGATGGGGCCCAGAGTTTACTGCAGCAGCTGGAGAAAGAGATGGAGAAGGCGGAACAGGAGACCGTGAGCCAATCAGACACAGCAGAGGAGAACAGTAGCCAATCAGACACTGAGACAGAGCCTGAGGAGGAGGTGCTAGTGAAGAGGACAGAACTGGAGCAGATTCCACTGCTGCACCAACAGGACTCTATACTCAAGCAGGTCTGCCTTTACTGTAATAACAATACCAGTGTTTACCATCAATAGAGGAGACTAGAGGAATCATTTCAAAATGTACAACTTGAATTTGAGTTTTTTTTTCAAAGAGAAAAAAAAGCCAACTTCAGACTCATTATTCTCATACTTTCTGGCTTCTGTGAGACCGTGATAGAAGGTTGCGAAGGAGGAGAAGAAGAAAGGATAGCACATCATACAAACTTTCAAACATAGACATAGCTTTAATGAGAGGGTTTAACTAAATTGATATTACTCAATAACATTAATGCTCTACCTGTTCTTATCACTGAAGTCTCCATGTATGACCTTTCAGATGGAGGGGGCAGTTTGTGAGTTTGATGCGGGGCTGCTGATGCTCCGGCACCAAAGACTGCGTCTGGACTGTGATCTGAAACTGGCCGATCTCAAACAGATCACATCATCGCTCGAGCTTCTACTGCTCAAAGAGGTCGAGACGAGAGAGGAAATTCTGCAGCAAAAGCTCAACGCAAAGGTCTCAGAGGAAGACGGTATCACGGTAACTACCCCACACCATTCACCATGAAAAAACATCCATCCATCCATTTTCTTCCGCTTGTCCGAAACAAGCAGGGAACTCCCGCCTTTGACCACTGCCCGATCCACATTGCACCAGCCTTTAATGGTACCTCCCGCAGATGGTGGGTCCACAGGAGGGCCTGACAGCGTGTGCTCGGGCGGGGACTCGAACCACCGACCCTCCGGGTTGAAGGGCGAGCATCTACTCACTGCACCACCGCTGCGGCCATGAAAAAACATTCACTATTAAAACTTACAGATCTATCCCAAACAATGTCCTGCTTCCTCGTTTCTCATATCGTGCAGCCCTAGCATACTGTAGATGTCAGCCTGTGGCCTTGGTGTGTTTTAGTCAAAACTGGAGGAGTTGAAGGAGCAGCTGGATTCCAAGCAGCAGGACATCTCCAAACTTCAGGACAGAGAGAAGGCGCTAATGGCTGCCTTTATCGTATCCCTCGGAGAAAACAACAAGTTTGAAGAGTTCCTCACTAAAGTGTTCAAGAAGAAAATCAAAAGGGTGAAGAAGGAGAAGGCAGCAGAGAAAGGTAGTTTCTGGGAGATATTGTGAAATAGCAGTGTTTGGAAAGGGATGTTGTTGTTGTTGTTGTTGTTGTTGTTGTTGTTGTTGTTGTTATGTGTGTGTTTGTGAATGTTTGTGCAGTGGACCCGGAGGATGACAGTGAGGAAGACTCCGATGAAGACGAGGACTGGGATGGGGATGATGATGAAGATACGGATGTGGAAGAAGGAGGAGCTTCTCTAGACGAAGTTTGCCCTCAAAGTCAGTACTAGTCAACTCAACTCTCCCCTGTGTCTGACCTTTACACCTTTGCAGAGCACAGATAGTCTGTCACACTACAACACTAGGTTGAAGCTTTCGGCCCGGTTTGGTTCAGCTAAATCTTGCCGTTTGATTTGACTGTAGTCCTCACTGCTTCAAACACTATTTATAGAATTCAAAAACTCAGTATCTCACATTTTTAACATGGGAGATTTCTTAATTTCCTCATTTTCTTTAGATCCTTTACACACCAGTCCACCCTATAAAACAACTCGCTGCTAAAACTCTTGTAAGTCTGCATCAGCGTGGTGGGCTCTTGAATTTGAAGCTACTTGGCTACAACTAACAACACATATAACATAGAAGTATAACATATAACACTATTGGAATATAAAGTTGCACCAGAAAAATCACATGTCTTCAGTCCATAATTGCAATGACGTACAAAGGTGTCAGACATTTTGGATTGTTAGAAGGTAATAGTCATTATGGTGTTCTAGTGGACAAATGCCTTTAGTCACAGAATTAATAATACATTATTGCGTAATATTATGTTGGCTACAAAACCTTTACTTTGTTTGCATTATTTCTATCTTTTACATATTGATATAGTATTTCCCATAGAGCAGAATAACAGTAGATGTGTGTGCTGTGTCAGACTGTGAGCCGGCCCTGTTTGAGAACACTCTTCAGCTGCGGGAGCGTAGACTGGACCTGGAGAAGCAGCTGCAAGAGGAGAGGAAGAACGTCGAGGAGAGGAAGAAAAAAGTTGAGGCACTTGTTAAAAAGGTCAACTGCTTTTTTTTAATCTGTTATTGATTTACTGTCTGCTATCATTCATACAACGTGATACTCATCAATACTACCACATGTGCAGTATATTTAGGCACTTTGTTAATACTTTATTTCGTATTTTATATTTAGCATGTTTATATTTCTTTGTTTCTGGCCCGTTGTTGAGGGATAGGATGGGAGAAGAATGAAAGATCACACTAGATCAAAACTTAGAGTGTGGCCCATATCCAGAGCTTACGGTGTTGTGAGTTTGACTCCGGCTCACAACAGTTTGTCGAATGTCCCTCTTGGCAATCATGGCAAAAAATGATGTTCTTTAAAACTTGACCAAAAAAATATCAACTTTGTGACTTTGTGTTAACCTGCATATGACAATCTGAATCTAGATTTAGTAAAACTATCATATCATGTTCCCAGGAGAAGACAGCGAGTAGCAGTCGTAAGGCAGTGGAGGACGACCTGGAGCTGATGGAACTAGAGAAACATCAGAAGAAGAACGAACTGGACGTAGTGGTCCCTCTGCGACTGCATCAGGTCAAACAACTCAAACTAAACCAGCATTAATCTGGCCACCGAGAATGAGAAAAAACTGGGACTGACCTAGAGTTTTTAACCAGAGCTGTTCTATGTTCAACATAAAGAAGAGCCTTTATTATGAATTCATATGTAGGATTGTACCTTACTAAACTAGAACTGAACAACAATCGAAATCTAACCTGGGGATAATCCAGAACTACCACAACTATAACACAGATTCACACAGAAACGTCACAAAATATGATAGTCACACATAAGGCATCATGTTATAGGATAGGTGAGATTAAAGACACTTTTTGATCTGAATATTTTCCTCCTGAGTGATAAAAGCTCATATAAAAACACACTTTTTTTGTACATTTCTCAGATTGAGTTTTCGGCACATCCAACCATGACCTCTGACCTGAGCCTGTCCCTAGTCCTGGACCGGACCGAGCTCAAGCGTCTTCAGGACAGAATCACAGAGCTGCATCACGAGAAGAGCCAGCAGAGAGCGCTGTACGTCCAGGCCAGACAGCAGCATGCTCGGCTGCGGCAGGAGCACACTGAAATGGATACCCACATCCAGGGTCAGTGCATTTACATTTATACTCTTAAGAAGACTTTAACCATGGTATCACATTATAATCACAACATGTAGGCAATTGATTTTACTCAAATAAGAGTACTGTTACTTCAAAATAATGTCTCGTTCAAATAACTAGGCCTGTGCTGTCGTCCCCGTATATTGGCGAAACGTCCCCATACGTCTGTGTCGTGTCACTTTTTGGTCACCGCGTCCGATCAGAAAACAAGTCTTTAAGCAATTTTTCAGCTTTACTGGAAAAGTCAATTATTGTTGGTATTGTCCTTTGGTCCTACGATGATCAGAATCATAAATGTGGATCAGTCAATGACAAAAATGAATGGGATTTTTACTTCGAGAACCAGAGGGGGGCGGGCATCGTTGCGCTCTATAAAGCCTTGATTCAGTTTAGTAGGCTAATTAGCTATTAAAATGTAGGAGCAGGTAAATAGGTCTACCTAATAAAGTGGCCATGGGAGTGTTTAGCTGCTTTTTAGAATCATAAATAGTAATTCAAAATATATAATTATATTATATGTTTTTCCTGAATGTGTTGCGTTGAGACGAATAAAGGAAAATTTTATAGACTCTAGACCAGGAGTGGGCAAACTGCGGCCCTTTGGACTTTTTAATCCGGCCCGCCAAGCATTGTCCTTATATTCTTTAAATTATAAAATATTGCCAATTCATCACTCGCATTGTTATAACCCGCAGTAACCAGTTAACTCTGTGGCCTTTGAGTCAAAAGGTTTGCCCACCCCTGTTCTAAATTTGGTCTAAACCAATGTGATGTTAAAATGTGACTTTGTGTGTGTTTGTGTGTTGTAGGTGAATAAGAGTGACTACATTAACTCTACTGTGAGGCGGTACTTCTGCTCCAACAACACGTACAACGACATGGCCACGCTGCTGTTCAACCCACAGGAGGCAGCCATCCACCAGCTCTTCCACCAGGAGGGTAACAGAATTAACTTGACATTTCTCTATAAATCAATGTTATAATTATT
>JAVQKC010066560.1:0-13195 GCA_036025475.1 Philypnodon macrostomus
GAAGGCACAAGGAACAGAATTTCAACATCATCACATTTTTCACATAAAGCTGTTCTTACATGACACACAGAGGTGGTAAAAGTACTCTTACTCTTTCTAGATTTCCAAGATTTTACTCAAGTAAGAATACAGTTATTTCAAAATAAAAAGATATAAGTAAAAGTCAAAAGTATTGTGCAGTAAAGCTACTCTATGGAGTACAATCTATTTAAAAAGTTACTCAAGTAAATGTAACTGAGTACTACCCACCTCTGGTCATGTGTTGGTCTCTAAAAGAAAAGTTAATCATAGCCTTCTGTGAAAAATATGACCATCGATTTTTCCATTTATGACTATATGTAAATGCTAAAGTTTGTATCTCACAAATGAAATAGCATACATAGTATAAAAATTCAATTAGCTAATACACCTGAGGCACACAACTATACAGTATAAACTGCAGCCTTACCTTCTGAGTGGTGGGAGAGCGTGAGCAGGCTGACGCATGAAGCCCCAATCCCCGATCCGAACACAGTGATGCGGTTAGAGTCTCCCCCAAAGAAACCAATGTTTTCACTGATCCACCTCAGAGCCTGGATCTGGTCCAGAAGTCCATAATTCCCTTTAGCAGCTTGGTCTCCGGTACTAAGAAATCCTGCAACACAGAAAATAAAAAGATACAAATATTAGATTACCAAGAACAGTAGCAAAACCTAAACTATCCCTTTAAAATGACCACCAATGTAAAAATGTATTGTCAATATAGTGAATAAAGATCCAATTGTCATATGAAGTTCGTTGAATCGTGCTACAGTGCATACATTTTTTGCTCTGCTTTTCATTGTCATTTTTAATAAAAAATTTAATTGTATGACTTATGATGAACATTGCATACAAAAAAAGATTCAAGCCAAGAACACAATTTAGATTTTATCTGCTATCAGTGTCTTCATTAAGAAAATCATGATATTATATATTGACCATATCATCCACCACTACATGTAACCCAGTATGCATTTCATATTTGGAGAACATGCTGCTGGTTGACAGGCGGAAGAAATCATGATTTATTATGTGACACAGCTGTTGGTCAAATAGAGGCGCGTGCGACCACATGTCATCTGCACCTTATGAGAAATCAATGGGACGTCTCCCTGGGTGAACACCTATCATCCCTTATATTGAGTAGTTCTGATGAAAATCTGGGGAATCCATGAAAAGTCCATGCATAGAGACAGGAAAGTGACAGAAAGATTTACAGTCATTTTTGAAGCCCTTTGTAATATGTCCACATTATTATTTAACTATGAGAATTCCCTGTCTATTTCTTTACAGTGTATAGTCTCAGCCTAAACACTTCAACTATAGAACCATTTTGAGCCGCTATATGGTGTCGTCCTGGGACTCTCTTGGGCACATCAGAGCTGGAGTTAACACACCATCCACTCTCTCAGCTGTTCTCTGGAGCCTAAGCCCCGGTGAATGATGGGTAATCGAGAGTCACAGAAGAAGATCAAAGCCGAGCAATCTCTCAAGTCCCTGTGGTCGACTCAATGTCCATCACAACTCTGCACATACATGCAAGGTGGCGGCTAAAGAGCTACATGCGCTAACTTGACTACACACACGGACACGCACAACTCCTCAATTTACCATGTTCCTTTTGTAGTGGACAAACAGTGTATTCTGTCTGGGGTGACCGCTGATATTGCTGCTAACATCTATTTCATGCTCTATGTCTCCATTTAATGATAGCCTTTCTGTATCTTTGCCCTCAGAGGTTAAATAGAGTAGTTTTGATACCAGCGATGCTATAAAGTCCAGACTTTGTTGCCGGGGCTGAGGTCGGTTTGCCAATGCCAACTTCAGATAAACAAACATTAGAGAAGCCACATGCTGCTGCAATAGGCTCATTAGCTGTTTCTGGGATATGTCAAGTAAACCATGTGTTCTTTGCACTACTAGCCAACTGCAGCCATTTTTATGTGGGAGTCACAGTTTTTAATGTCTTGTGCCCTATAGTTTACCTGCCTAACCCGTGGTGCCCAGCTAATAAGGGTGTACAGAAAAAAGGCCAGGCCTGATTGTGGGCATAACAGAAAAGGAAAGCAGAGCAGGAGACACATGGATCAACAGATGGTCTCCTACAGACGCCTCCTTTGTGATGACACACACTGAGCAGACAGGCAGTAGAGAGACCAACAGACAGACTGACTAACTGGGGAACAAGGTTCTGTATCACAAGTCAAGGCCACCCTTCTTTTAGGCATAGTGGTGAAGAGGAGACTCCCAGAATAGCACTAATTTTGAGAATAATTCAAGACTCTTTACCATCAGAGGTAAACATAATAGCTCATTTCAATTAGTTTATAGGTAAGTAATGGTTGAAGTGAAATCAAAATTGGAACCATTAAAAAATGAGAGTAAGTGAGTACATAAACAAAGGCCTAAATACATGTGATTGTTTTAGATCTGGTTGTAATGTATTACAGTGTTTCGGTAAGATTTTTTAAATTATTATTTAGTATTTGTACATTGTATAGTTTTAAGAAAGAGTCAACCAGGCATCCAGAAAGTATTCACAACCCCAGGGATTTTTACATTATTGTTGACTTTTTATTGTTGAATTTTATATATATCGTTTAGCAATTTTATATTATATTGTTAAGCAAACAACAAATATTATAGGCCTCTTTAAAAACAGTGTGAATACTTATGTACATGGTATATTTGTGTTTTTTTATTTTTCAGTTTTTTTTAAATCTATTTCGAAAGCTCTAAAACTATAAATTGTGAAAAATGTCACATGCTCTGAATACTTTCCGGATGCACTGTAGGTGGAAATTTTGTGACGTATTAACTGTGCTGCACATTAGTTGGATATACATTTTATGGGTTTTTGTCTAACTTAATTGCCCCAGTCTATATCAGACCAGTAAGCCCTGTTATGTAAATTTGTCTTTGACTGTCATCCTAAATGTTATAAAATTATTATTTTTATCTTCTATATTATAGTTTTGCCTTTGGTCCAAACCTGCCCTTATGCAAATACTCTACTATGACTGCTGTTTGTCTGTCTTCATTTTCTGCATATAAAAGAAGCTGGTCATTAAAATGTACTGTTGGATTCCAATCCTATCTTAGACAACAAGACGTGCTGCAGGCGCCATTTAAAAATACATCTCATATAGCTGGCGGATATGTTTTAATTGGAAAGTTGACAGAAAGTATTTTCTTTGGAAAGCAATTAAGATAGCGAAGTAATTGTTTTTTTATGCGCATGGCTATTTCTACCTTTACATTTATATTGCTCTTTTATGCAGGTGCATGCTTTTATGCAGGTGATTGGTTCTAGTTTTGGATGTATGGATTTCTTCAGCGCCCAGCTCGATAAAGGTGGAGAAAAATACCTGCTATTAATCTAATAAATTACATTGGGCTGCACAATATTAGAAAAAAAAAAAAAAAAAAAACAGTGTTGAATATTGAACTAGTGATGTGATTCATAATATATTGATATTTCTAATAAGAATATACCTTTATTGACCATTGCAAAGTAAAAATTCAAGTTTTATTTTATAAACAGCTAAACTCATTGGTTAAAACAAGGGGTTTGTTCATAATGTACTAACCACTAAACACATTCTAACTAAAGGATCTACATTTACATTCAAAGTTGTACAAAAATATGTCTAAACTGGCTCTAACTAAAGTAATACTATTATTATATTGTAGGAAATTACATTAGTTCAACATGAATGCTACGTTTGCTAATATTACACTATCATTTGTTATAATGTGCAGTCCTAAAACTAAATGATGGTATAGATTCCCTTTTGTCTGTAGTTTGTGAGCTCACATCCCAGGCCTTACCAGGGAGTAAATGAAAAGCATCCAATACTAGCAGATGATACCTGTCTGATTATCACTGCATGGTCCTTGGCGCTCTGCACCTACATAGGGCCTAGGGTTTCTGGGCGCCTGCTTCTCAACTGCTGGGTCTGGGATGGTTATGTGCTTGACTGCTTCTATCAAGTTGGCAATACATTTTTATGTTTTACAAGACATAAGCTACACATCCATCATTGTTGCTGTCTTTGTCTGTTGTGGGCAATTAACTACCAAAAATTACTGTCTCTTTGTTAAAGATAATGAATAGTAAAAAAAGGAATGTAAAAATCAACAGACATTTTTAATACTCAGCGTGCTTTATTTGCTGTAAGGCATTGATCTTTGAATTCAGTTATGGTGGTTCATTTGGTATTGATTGTTAAAAGTCAGGCCATGTTATGATGATGAGTTGATTTTAATAAAGCTATACTATTTCCATTAATTACATCATTCCTTTCTGTCTGTCCTAGGGCGCAAAGACATATCGCACATACATTCTCTCCAACCAAGATCAAACACACTAACACAATTATATTTAGAGAAGTGTTTTGCCCAAGGACACACCAGCAGTATCTGAAGATGAGAGGAGGAATCAGACCACTATCCTTTGAATTAGTTGACAAAGCATTTGATCTAACTATTATATAACTCATTATATCGGAGTATATTGTATCTAAACCATGCCTCTGCTGGGCTAAAGACTTGCCTGTTGCCGTGGCAGCACATCAACATATTTCCAGTGGCTCTTGTCAGCTGCGGTAATATGTTGATACGGTCATATCAAGGTCAGGTCACATATGTCACCTTGTGTTGTCCTTGTCCAACAGATGATTGTATGATGCTCTGGAGAAACCCTGTCCACAGTATTGTACTAGAGGAACCAGGCTTCTGCCCTCATCACCTTAACATGACCAGAGGGCTGCTTAATGTATACAGAATGACAAAGACCCCTGTCTGCAGAAGTTGAGCTGCTGTGCCAGAAGCAAGCCACAGTTCTGAGATCACCTTTCCATTTCACATACAGAAAACCATTGCATCACCCGAGAATGTTAAAAAAAATAGTAAAAAAAAATAAAAAATCCAGTGAGGAGCTGTTCGGTGGTACAAAAATGGCTTGTTGATGCCAGAGAACATAGAAGAATGACCAGACTAGTTTTTGCTTAAATCTCTCTGAATCTAAACATACATTAAAAACTTTCCCAAAAAAGTAATAAAATAGATATATACCTATTACATCACCTGAATATAAAAAGGTCTATTTTTCCAGAGTCTAAGCGTGTTGCTTGCATTTTGATGGCCTTTTTATCAATAAGCGTGCCAATAAGCTTTGGCAGTGATTTCCTTTATCCGTGCCTCTCAGTATAACATTGATATTGCTTTATTGATTATGATTTAAATGTCTGTTTCCAATACAGTGGGCCCATAACTCAGGAGAGGAGCGGAAAAGAGCGGGTGATAATGATTGCTACAACCCCAGACAGACATCTCTCTTATGGCCAGGGTTTCCCAGATAATGGAATGTGTGTAAAGTAATGGCGCGGGTGAGACGGGGGTAAGCAGGAGGCACGAGACCTTGTTATTGAGCTCACATGGGGACAGATGAAGGGAACGGGTGGAGTATACAGTCAGCATAGAGTCAGAAACATTGCTTTTTCCTCTTATCAAACTAACTAAATAACTGTTATATTTTACCATTTACAAGACTGTCAGAAAATTCTGTCTTATGGTCCAATTTAGCATTTGGGCTTCAGCAGCAGAACCAAGACCAATGACTGTGGAAGTCCAGAAACAAAGTTTAAACACAATTGTATAGCCAACTGTTGTCAAATGTTACAGTACTGTGTTAACGTTAATGGAAATATGAGATAATTCCAAACAGACTGAGCTGTAAATGAGTGTCAGCCTGTTAAGTTTAAGGCTATTGAGCCATGATTTAATCAAGCAATCAAATTTCATTATACGTATAAGATTATAATTATCACTATACTATCAGTAATGTTACAATATCATAACTAGCTTGTAAATCCAGTGCACTTATTTGGACCATTGGACCACTTTGTGCTCTTATGTGTCCCTTCATCACGTTAAATTAAATCAATTGGATTTGCTGCTATATTTGTTGAAAAGAAGCAATTGCAGACATAGTCGCTACTCGCAAAAAGTATTTTCCCCCAAAGTGTAATTGACGTTGACATTTTTATGGGCATTCCCACAGTTGTGTCTATAGTTTTTAATTGACTGGGGGCGGGCAGAAAATCCTATGGTACAATCCGCTCCTCCCGTGTCAGTATGCTGTTTTATGGTAAAAAAAAGATCATGTTCAGAGTCCTCTTAATCACATATATAAACTCCAGCTAATGTAAGTCTAGATGTCCACTGCCTTTTGAAAAATACTTCCCACAGTGGCCAGTGGAGAGAAAACAGGTTGAAAGGATTCTGGCTTCTTCACTAAATTCATCACTTTTTATTTTGCCTTTTTACCATCTCTCCTCATCCTCCTTCTCGTTAGGGGTCCCAGTTAACAAGGCTGTCTGTGTCCATACTCTGTGGCTGTGCTGTTGGTTCACTCCCAGATTCCTCTCCTTCTTCTATCTTTTCAGCCCCTGCTCTTCTCTGGGGAAAAGAAAGGCCCACACAGTCACAGCCTTGACAGTCTCCCCCGACGACAAAAGCGATCCAGCCCCCCCTCGAGCCAGGCCAGTGCTGAATGGGAGCCTCTGGGGTGTGGAGGAGAAGCAGAGAAGGGGAAGTGGCCGCCTTTTCTTCACATAGATACATAAAGGCCCAGTGTGTCAGGTTCACGAGCAGGGGACATACCCAGAGCTGCAAGATCCACCATGGGACCGGTTCCCACAAGAATTATGCTTATTATAGCTGATGGTAGCCAGTTGAACTCTATAATTCATGTACATGTGTGGGGTGAGCCACATTAATGAAAAAAAAAACATACAAAATACAGTTTATACACCTTTTAAGTACTCCTTAAAAAGCCTATTAAGAAATGACTTGTCATGAGCCTAGTCCTTAGACATGTTCAATGATTTTTTTTTAAATAATGGTGAATTAAAGGAGAATTCAGTTGAATGTGTCAAATATTTTAATGGTTTACAGGGAATTGCCACAAAAAAATGATACATTAATAAGCAGCATTTCTGTGGTAAAAAAGCCTTGTTGTTGCCAGAGGTTAGGGACCAGACTGGTTTGAATGCATTCAAAGACAACAGTGACTCAAATACCTCTGAATCATCTCTGACTCAACCTTAAAGCAGATGAGCTCCAGCAGTTGTCAGGGGCAGTTACAGGCACACAGTGTTCCCAAAAAAAGTGGCAAGGGTGTATAAATTACACTATGAAAGTCCATTGTCACTATAATGAATACATAAATACACCTGTTAAATAACACCTGTTAGCGTGATAATTGAACAACTGCACAATGGGGAAGAGGGTAAGGATTATACAATATAGCCTTGAAGATGGCCCTGGCCTCTTGGATAAGGTCTCGTGTTTACAGCTCAGTGTCCAAAAGCATGGCTGTAGCAGAGTCTGATCTGAAAGCAGGAGAGCTACAGAGACAAATAGAGAAACACGGGCAGAACAAGTGAGAGGGGAGAGAGGGGTCGCCACGCACCAGAAAGACCCTTTATGGGAGTCTGAACACTGCACACCATTTACCCAGAGCCACATACCTGTTACCCAACGGTGGTGAAACGTGGGTCATATAAATGCCTCACCTCTACAAATGATGTTCCAGATGAATGAAGAGAACATGATAGAGAAATCAGGCAAGAAAACAGTGAAAAGGAATTTATGCATGAGTCCCCTGGATCCTGCTGGCCTCAGTCATCACCATCAATAATTAAGACCAATATCAAAAGATGTCTGATGTAGTTCAAGGCTTCAAGACACAGAGTAGTTCAGTTTTTCAAATCATCTCGCACACTACGGGTCCCTCCTACAGGTCCAAAGGTCAGTAGATCTAAATGTCTCCACTTTGAAAGTCAGTCACTTAGCAGACAAAGCATCATGCACACTATAAGCCCCTATAACCCGCATCCCTTCCAGACAGACAAAAGGCTGTGATACTGAACTGATAGTATAAAAGTCTGACCTGAGCACTACATGAGGGCTGCCTAATCTCATTGTATGATGTGTCCTAGTGGTCAGTCTACACTATTCAAGGGCTTTGGCGACATCAGACCTGGTGGTAACTACAAATGAGCAGTTTGCATATGCATGGCCCCTGGCCTCTGAGAGCCACTCAATCAATCACATCACATCAACTGCGGCTCTTAGTTTTGTGTCTATACTTCACCTCGTCCACCATGGTGACAGCAGCTCCCCTGTACCCTGAGGCTGTTGTGTATTCATGCTTTCAAAGCCCTACTTTGTTTTTCTACGTATGCCCCTATCTTTGTAATGCTAGCTATTACCTTCTGGCTTTGTGTCTCTTTGAAAAGCCTAGTGGATAGTGCACACAGTGGCTTGTCAAAGACATGGAAATATTTTTACATAAAGCAGAGCTTTGCATCTCACAGCTGGTGCGGAGGTGTGCATGCGTGCTTCACAGAGGAAGACCCTGATGTTATAGTTGAACTATGAGGTTAAGCTGCATTTTGGTTCAACTCAGTGGAACAAGCATCACAGGATGAGCTTTTATGAAAGATATCACCCTCACTGTCATCCAGATGTGAAGAACGGCCCTTTCTTTTAACACCACTTCACTTGAATGTTCTATTGTTACTATTATTGAATATACTTCACAAAGCTTAGCACGTGTCCATGTGTCCATTTTGAGTGATGTGCCTCTATCCAAGGTCCTGAACTAAATGTATCAAAGAACATGCCCAAGTGCAGACAAGACACACAGAAAACAAACCCAATATTCCCAGTTCTTTCAACACATGATAAAATGTTAAATATGGACCATATAAACATAGCTTGTACATGTGTGTACTTTTATTTAACCAGAAAAGTCCCACTGAAATTAAGACAGGGGAGCCACAATATGACAAATATTGTACATGTTTTTAGTGGTAGGGTAATCCAGGGTGCCTAGAACATGCAAACTCCACAGAAAAAGGCCTGCAGACACTAGCACATATGTCTGAACTGTACAGACTGTCCTTAATAGTTGAAAAGTACAGTGTCTCCTATAGGCAAAATAAAACAAACAAACATTTCCAATAACTCACTTGTATACCTTCATGGTACCATGTCTGAATACACTAAAAACCTTAAGTATGTACCAGCTCTGGGAGGATGGTCCAGTGTGCAGTGATGTGCTGTGATACCAGGGAGATCAGAGAATGGCTTATCAAAAGCATATCAGCTGAGCAAGGAGAGAAAGGTCACCGCTTAGAGGACTTTAAAACTCCCATTTAAAATATGAGCTGTTTTACGAAATTATAATGAGCTCAGTTTTTATTTAAATGCACCCAGACTCCTTCGCTCTATCAAAGACATACATCACATAACCCTCATTCTTTACACTTTAAATACAGTTTTCATTTCCTGCCAACACGCGTACTTATCAACAGTAGGGATTTGAATAACATCTGCTATCTTGAGATTTAGCACTGTCATGTTGGCTAAATGAATTATAATGTATTTGCTTTTGGAAAGCTATAACTACACTTTTGGCTTCATAAAGTAATTACAATGCCAATGGGGAAGTGTATGGAGCTCATTTGAAAAGATGTAGAGATTGTTAAAAAATAATCCAGTTTTGATGTTAAGGCCGATTCCTACTCAAGTTTTTGATTCGTACCTCGGGCTACGAGAGCTGCTGAATTCCACATAGGACCCGCCCACTACAAGCAGAGATCTGTTTTATTCAATTAACATTTACCGTGTGGAATTGGGCACTTATTTTATATGTATACTGTATGTAGTGTCAGCTTCAGATGTAGTTTTTTGCTAGAGTGGTTAACTGTTAGCCTCTCTGGTGGATCATTGTTAAGCTTAGCTCAACTTGTGAAACAGACGAGTTGGTGTCTTTTCTTTGAACGGTGAGCCGCCAATGCACACATACACACAGAGAAAGAGAGACTTGTACTCTCTCACTGAAATGGCCAGCTCATCGTCAAAGCCTGTCCACTGCTCCTGCTGTTCAAACCACCACCCGGGCAAAAAACATCACATCAACATCGGCATTTCTGACCAATCAACGCAATAGTTCTCGGACACCCTGCCGAAAAAGGTTCTACTCAGCTGTCCAGAACAAGCTGCAAGAGCTGCCAAACTACTGCTCAGAGAAATACGTCATTTATTTCTCTGAGCCTCTCGGAAAATACATGTATGTATGTTTACCTGAGACATGACCCAAAAGACTGAGGCAAGACGGTGACAATGACTTATTTATGAGGTGTGCGCCACAACAACAAACATCTGGGTCGAGGTCACTGACTATCCGTTTGTAGAATGTTTTGTGTTATTTTATTTTTCCCTGTTCTAAACCACCAAATTGGACTGCATACTTTTTGGCATAGATCGCCATTATACATCACCATGATCCAAGTCATTATGAAAGAATGAGGGATTGCTGAAAACTTTCTTTGGAGTCGGTCCCACGTAGGCTGCCATGCACTTTAAATATTTGCAGTAAATCAGTGTTAACCATGCTTATCTGGTATGGGAATGTAATTACTGCCTACCCAAGCTTTGAGGATTTAGTTTTAAGTGGGATGAAACAACATTGAAAATAATGAGGAAGGCACATTGACAAGCTTTAAACAAAATAAATAAAAATGCTGATTTTAACTCTATGGAACTATGGTACCAAAAAGACATACTGGCCAATTTATAAGGTATCCCCATTTACCTGCTCAAATTGCTAAATCAGTCTATCTGATTGTGGACAGGTTTTGGAAAATCCAGTGAGCTCCAGTTCCTGGGGCAAAAAAGCCTTGTTGATGCCAGAGGTTAGCGACTGGTTTGAGATAAAATAAAGGCAAGTAGTTCTGATAACCCCATCAAAGTCTGCAGAGGAGAGGACCATCTCTGAACATGAATCAGGTGAGCTATAGCAGCAGTAGACCACACTGAGCGCCATTTATTAGGTACAATGTCTTCCTAATAAAGTAGCCACTATGTCTGCGTCGGTATGCTGTCTCTTTACCGCATGTATTACAATGTGCTGATGGAGTATTTGTTCTTCGGTAGCATATACGAAAACAACACCAGTGTGTATTTGGCACATTTCTAAAGTGGATGTGGGTATCCAGTGGGGGGCACAGGGCTCCAGCCAGGAGAGCAGAACAGACTAAACAGGAATAACATGGAACCTGGGTGACTGTGCAACCACAATATGCATAACTGAGGTCTACAGCTTCCAGCGGTGTGTGTGTTTGTATCGTTGTGTGTGTTTGTAGCCTCGGTAGCAGCGGTACACAATCGCTGAGAGGGCGGGGTGCATGCAGTCCAGCAAGGGAGGTATGGATATTAATCACCAGGAGGAGCATGGCTGTGTGGCGCCGGGCCGGAGATGGATGGGGTGTGAGTGCAGTGATGTCACCCTGACAAATGGAGCGGCCATGTTGGCTGAGACTCGCACATCGCCTCTCATTTCAATTAGTTCCTCACACAACAAGCCAAATCTAACCCGCGATCTGCAGGTTACACACGTATATGAATGAATAAGGCTAAGGAGCAAACAGGCCGACCCCCTGCAGTTCCTTGACCCATACAGAAGCAATCCATTTACTCATGTACATTTACTTGAGTATTTTTCAATGAACTACATCTAAGAGTACCTTTAATGCACAATACAATAAAAATGATTACTTTTTACTTTATTTTAATCATAATATTTTGACGTAACAATTCTCTCAACTACAATTATCGTCTACTCTATACCCACATATGCTAACAAGGAGCATTTGAAAGAATAGTCAGGCAAGTCCAATTAATCTACCTAGCATCACCCCCTCACTCATTATCATTCATAATATCAGCCAACCACACTGCCTAGGTCTTCAGCCACTGCACGAAGCCAATGCGAACTCACTGGCAGTGCTTTGGCTGTGTGTGTTTATTATGAGCTAAAGACTGGCCACTGCCCATGTGTTTTCCCACAATATCAATTTGATGAAGTGCCGGCGTGATGGGCAATGTGAGCAATTATTTGGGCCAATGGTAATAGCAAAAACCATTTACTCTGTGATGTGGAAAAATAGAGTAGCAGCAGCCTTCACAGTAAAGCACAGTTCTGACAAAGTGATGCAGGTATAAAAAGGTCCACGCTGTTTAGAGTCTTGTTCTACTACAAGCACGATACCGCTAACTAAGTGGCACAGGGTTTATTTTTAACTGTCTGTCACCAATAAAAGAAGCATTTAGCCCCATAGACCAAAGCACTAAGCCTGCACATAAAACTCTCTCGAGGTAGGTGAACTTTGCCACCAGACAACTTCACAGATTCACTGTATACTGACGGCTTTTAGCTCTTCCTCCACGATCACAGCCAACCTGCTGTCTTCCACTTTAATCTTACATTATATTTAAACTTTGCTGGTTTTTTTTGGCTGGTTTGGTAACATTTCTCCACCCGACAATACTGGAGATATGCATTGTTGTAACATGCAGTCAAATTCTGTTTATTTCAATGATTCTCAAGTTTACCCACAAAAACACAGCATTAGTTTAGCATGTTTCTGTTTCATTGAGCTCCTGCTATCCTGTAAAAGCTAGACACATGACCTGACTTGAGACTTCAAGACACCATTTTTTTTTTTTTTTTGCCAAAAGACACAAATGTGATGCAAAAGAAGCTTCATTCATCATAGAACCGTCATAGCAATCATATTGACTCCAAAGCTGTTTTAAGGTAAAAATGTTGCATAGTCCCCCTTTATTTAATTTCTCTCTTGGATACAGCAAAAATGGTGCAATATAGGATCACTTTTAGAGGGCAGGCTGGGCTGTCTAAGGCTGAACTGGGCCACGCAATGCACAGAGGAGCGCTAAGTTGGGGATTTGAGGCAGGTCTCCAGAGGATCCAGCTGCAGAGTTTCAGCTTAACATCAGTGGTTGGTATCTCTTCATCTGCCAGGGAAAGCATCAGAAGGTTAATACCAATGATATACAGGAAAAGCGGAGTGGGGTGAAACTTTAGAGTTGAAGTCTTAATTATATCCCAGCACCACTACCCTGAGCACATTATAGCCACTTTACTGACTGTCAAAATTAAATAATGAGGATAGAAACTACAACCTTAATTATGTTGGGTATCTTTTATTATTATTATTATTATTATTATTATTATTATTATTATTATTATTATTATTATTATTATTATTATTATTATTATTATTATTATTATTATTTG
>JAVQKC010066587.1:0-31734 GCA_036025475.1 Philypnodon macrostomus
GTTTTGGCCCGTTATTAATTAATTACTTAATTAATATTCATCGAAGAAGTACCCAAATCGATACAGTTCAGCATCTTTATGGTATGTACCTGTGTGCAAATGTTGAAACTGATCCGGCAATTCATTTTTGAGTTCACAGCTAGGATCTGCGAACAAACACCGACGTGATTCAATAATATTGTCGTTTCGTCGATATAAATATTATATAGAGCGAGAGAATATTAATTACGCTAAGGAAATGTGTTGTTTTTTTATATATATACATGCTGTGTCTAGGTCCTCTGGGGAGAGTTTGGTCCTGGTTTAGAACTGATTGAATCCACTTACTTAGTCCTAATTGTGTGATTGTTGTGAGTTTAGACCTGATTGAAAACTAGTTTAGACCTGGCTTTGGACCAGATTTCGTCAGGGTTTAGATCTGGTTTAGTCAGGTTGAATCTGAAGGTTGAATTCTAGACCTTGTTTAGTCCTGGCTAAGTATATTGAGATAGCACAATCATATAGTCAACAGGTTCCTCCAAAAAATTATAATAAATAATAATAACAAAAATAACTGAGAAATATAACATGTGTTTTAATTATAAAATTAGTCTTGAGCAGCAGAGGACATGTTGTACCTTTTCATTTGCTGCACTTATCTCTGGTGGACCTCTAAGGACGACGCAACAATATCTGATTAAACGTCTACTCTGGGCTATTAAAATGACTTGCATAACTAGGTGTAGGGTATTTATTGTGCCTGTGAATCTCCATGTTCTCGAGACATCCAACAAAAAAACAACAACAGCTCTTGTATTAATATTTATATTGAGGGAAATAAAATGCAGTTCAGATCAGCATCATTTACATTAAATTGCAACTCAATACAAGCATGCAACTAAAGCAATACAAATAAGCTCTAGCGTGGTGTCAGTGTGTATTTGTATCCCACTGTGTAGTCTAAATTTAAATGTGTGTACTTATCACCCTACCCCAAGTGCCCCTGTGTAAATTCATGAATGTGCTTTTACTTTTGCATTTTAGCAAAAATGAATTGCAATGGAAATACCTTAATGAAGCCCTTGATCTCTTAGAAGTCAAATTTCGATAAAATTACTAAAGAATAAATATAAAACAAACATGGAACTTATTTATATTTTTTATTTATTTATTTCTAATAAAATAAATAAAATAGCAAGCAAAAGTGTCTACATGACAATACAAAACTTGAATGAAAGGAGCAGAGAGAAGAATATCTTATGTTTTCTGCCCCTTTTTAACAAAAATATTTACTTTTCACATTCTGTTTAACAAAAATATTGACTTTTTACATTCTGTTTAAAAAAAGTTTTACTTTTCACATTCTGTTTAACAAAAATATTTACTTTTCACATTCTGTTTAGCAAAAATATTTACTTTTCACATTCTGTTTAACAAAAATATTTACTTTTCACATTGTTTGACAACAAAAAAACTTACTTGAGTTTGGGAGCTAACTACTTGCCCGGATGCCATCAGAATCTATTGTCTAATCAAATTAAAAATGGCACTTTAAAATAGAGGAATCCTGAAAAACTAAAACACTTGAAGCACATGAAAAGTGCCATGGATGGAGAGCCTTTTTGGGCAGAACATATTCAGACCAATATCGACCTCTTGTGGTAGTTTGGGGGATAAACGCAAGGATAACCCGGAAGTAGTCGGCGGAATTGACGTTTTGAGCTCCCCACGTGGATTCGCAGAGACAACATGGCAGCGAGCAGCATAGAGGGGCTGCTGGCCAAAGCCGAGCAAGACGAGGCTGAAAAACTCAAAAGTATCACCGTCAAGAAAGACCTAGATTTGGATTTTGACCTCGGCAACCTGCTGGCGTGTGATAAAAACCGCCTTGAATCGCGGAAGCAGAATGTACAGGAGTATCTGAAAGCGCTAGCCCGTGACAACACGCAGCTACTGGTCAACGAAATGTGGAAGCTACCCACAGAGCGAGTAGAAGAGGCGATAGTGGCTAAATTACCGGATCCATCGACACCTTTGCCCAGAGAGAAGCCGCCCCCGAAGGCCAAACCGCCAACAAAATGGGAACAGTTTGCAAAGTTAAAGGGTATTCAGAAGAAAAAGAAGACGAATCTGGTATGGGACGAAAAAACCAAAGAATGGAAGCGGCGTTGGGGGTACAACCGGGCAAATGATGAAACTAAAGACTGGGTCATTGAGGTGCCTGAAAATGCTGACCCGAATGAAGACCAGTTTGCCAAACGCGTAAAAGCCAAGAAGGAAAGAGTGGCCAAGAATGAGTTCAACAGACTGAAGAACATCGCCAGGGCGCAAAAGATTAAAATCCCCGGTACTGGCCTGACACCTAAGGCACGGCAATCCAAAGACGAGCTGTCATTGGCGGTAAGCGTGGCCAGGACATCCACCGCATCCGTGGGGAGGTTTCAGGACAAGCTACCCAAAGAGAAAGCTCCCAAAAACCGAGGGAAGAAGAGGAAGTTTGAGCCTCTCATTGGTGACTTTTCCCACGAGAGACAGAAACAACTGGATCTGCTGCAAGTCATGGACCGTAAAAAGCCCAAGTTGGACGTGACCAAGGCGGTCAATAAGCAGATGAGAGAAGAGGACCGGGAGGCAGCAGTGGCTAAATATAAGAAAGGCGCTGGGAAGAAGGGACGTAAGGGGAATATGCCCGGGGGTAAGGGCAAAGGAATGGGGAGTAAGGGCAAAGGAATGGGGGGTAAGGGCAAAGGAAAGGGGGGAGGCGGAGGGGGTAAGAGAAAAGGCAAACCTGGAAAGAAATGAGGACCATTTAGTGTGTGCCTTGTCATCACAACATCAGACTGTTTCAAACATGATTTCACAGACTCAACTTGGATTTACTTCGAAATCTAAATGTATCTAAATGTAAATATTCCTCTACTGTCTGTTGGGGTGAATAAACAGTTTAATACTAATCCAATCATATTTTCAGCGCTGTCATGATTCTAGTTGCTGTGGACCATAGTCATAATCTCTTATTATATTTATGTTGAAATAGGATTTAATCTACCTCCAATATTTCTGAAAACTGTTGCAAAACCAGGAAAAAGTATAAACTGACTGGATAATGGGTAAATTGTGTTGATTGTTAGGCTATTACAGGCGTTATTGTAGTTCTCTGAGCTCATCTGCTGCTCCTGCCATGATGATTCTAATGATTAGACCTTAATCAGTAATGGTAGTTTGTGTGACCGACTTAGTGTCTTACATAAAGCCTGACTACTTGTAAAGGAAATGGGGTGGCTGAATTAGTTAATTGTCTAAATTTGTTGACACAACCCATGTTCACGCGCTCATTTGGTGTCATTTTGGTGTAATTTTGCATAAACACGCTATGCTGTTGTAAAGGGCCACAACCACCAGGGGGCCACATACTCAAAACCGTCCTTTAATAAATGCGCACCGTTACTTACTATAGAGGCATTTGTGTGGTCCAACTTATAATGAACCCCAGGTTTATTAATTACTCAAATATGAGTGGTGCTGGAATAACAGAACATTGAAGAACTCATTTTATTTTTTATTTTAAATTTTATTTTTTTCAAAATATTACTTTATGGGAGATCCATTTATTTATTTTCTTTCATAACTGTGTGTGTAGGTGTGTGTGTGTAGGTGTGTGTGTGTGTGTGTGTGTGTTGAGTAGTCATTTAGTGTCACAAAGAGCCTGTTTTTTTCTCTAGCCTCTATGTATGTTGAGTTTTTTTATTAACATACCTGCATTGTGCTTAATTCTTAAGTTAGAATCAATTAGTTTTCTAAGCATCTTGGCAGGGGTTGTGTGTTATGTAAGATCTCTGCAGTGACAGGATCTGTAGCGCATCAGTCTCAATTAGAAGCTGTATTTAGGTCTAATTTAAAAATACAGAATTGAGCTGCAGGTAAATTTACTCTTGGCTTCAACGAGCTGCTAATGGGCAGTGTGAAAGTCTTCATTGATAATTGTTTGTCATGTCAAAAGATTCTGCCAGCAAGTACAAAAACTACAAACATGAATTGCACAGTGACTGGAGCCCTGGGTTAGTGGGCAGTTAGTTACTTTTTTATGCACTATGATTAAATAATCACAATATTATAAACAACTGTCCTTTAATGTGGTGCTCAGTGTATCTGTAGTGTATACATGATATACCTTATACCTCTGAGGCGCAGTCCTAATTATAGCTGCTTATAGATGATGTTATTGATAGATGCTTTTCTATTCACAGACACAAGCTCACAACCAAGCTCTATTGCCCCGATGCAGCAACAGAGAGGGTGGGGGTTCAATCACCATCTGTTGATCTGTCCGGCCTATGGCTCTTTGTCCCTGCTCACCCGGGACACAGTCGATAACCCAAAAATCAATCAGCCTCTCGTGACGAAGGAAATTTTAATTCACAGCACTAGTGGTACCCGTGGCCTTGTGTCGCCCACATCTGACCAGATGGTCTTAAACAATAGGCAGCAAGAGGTGGTCAGGCAGAAATGTTGAGATGACAGTTTTAATCAACCTGAAAAAGTGGATGCCTTGTTTGGATGACATGTTTGTTTGTAATATACCCAGATTAGTCCTGGTTTAGTCCTGGTTTAGTCCTGGTTTAGTTCTGGGTTAATTCCTGGGTTAATTCTTTTTTATTTAGCCCTTATTTAGATGTGGTTTAGTCTTGGGTTAGTTCTAGTTTTGTCCTGGTTTAGTTCTAGTTTAGTCCTGGTTTAGTCCTGGTTTACTTTAGTCCTCGTGTAAACCTGGGTTAATTCATTTTTTTTTATTTAGCCCTTATTTAGATGTGGTTTAGTCTTGGGTTAGTTCTAGATTTGTCCTAGTTTAGTTCTAGTTTAGTCCTGGTTTAGTCCTGGTTTAGTCTTGGTTTAGTCTTGGTTTAGTCCTGGTTTAGTTCTAGTTTAGTCCTGGTTTACTTTAGTCCTCATGTAAACCTGGGTTAATTCATTTTTTTATTTAGCCCTTATTTAGATATGGTTTAGTCTTGGGTTAGTTCTGTATTTTAGTATTGGCTAGTATACAGTTAAAGGTGTAGTCCTTTATGTTTTTATAAAATAAGAAGAACTGACGAGCTGACTGTGTTCTATAATGTAAAGTATAGGTCGTCTGTAGTCTGTAGAAGCATGGACTAATGTAAAACAATCATTTAACCTCTACAAGAACAGGGTCAGATCAAGCTTTATTCACATTATTTTCTGACACACTACGGCTGTGCTGGCTGAGCCCTGTCCTGTAAGTTCTTAAATAGTGTGTGGTGAGTGGTATGCTCTTGTTTGTCTCTAGTCTCTGCTGCAGTGGATTAGTCAGCTGCAGTCACTTAAAGCTGTTGCAGAGCGAGCCTTGGTCTGTGCCTCGCTCAGATCTTCAGGATGCAGCAGATTTACATACACAGCAATGAGCACTTTGACGTCTTCACCACTGTCCTGGCTCCTCAAGGTAAGTTTAATAACGGCATCAGCTTCAGTAATGGCTTCATGGAGATAATCATCCAGACAACAGGCTGCAGTGGTCGTGTGTACATCATTCTGCATTCACAGCTGTTGTATTTGTTTGTCATTTATGCTCCATTCCTGTGACTGTACAATACTGCCTCATTCCATGCACCTTTGACATTTACCACTCGGTTATATGCACATTATGTATATTTAGAAGACCTTTATTTTGTATTTGTGTTTCAAATTTACACGAGTTATTCTAGTACTTCTTAGTTAATTGTACTGCTTTTTTGTGTACTTTTTACTGCATGCATAACATTGAGTTGAGAACGAAAACAGTTCCAGTTTCCCTATAAGAGGCTATATATTTTGTACATAGATCTGAAGCCTTGGGACGTGACACTCTCTTGAATCATGAATCTAGTTGCTGACTCATCTCTCTTCTCTCCAAATCTTCAGGGAGATGCCAGTTCAGAGCTGAAGCTGAAAAGGCAGGTTTTGTGCATCTTTCAATTGCATTTCTATAGCCTACCTGTTGGGACACACTACAGTATGAACCATATACATATCAAATCAATGTACACATTTTAATTTTTCATATGTTTGTTGGTGAGTCAAAAAATAAATGTGCAGTCTAAAAATGGCCTGTGAACTGTTTTAGACGGGACAGTTCACAAAATGTAGGCCCAGATTTAGAGTTTCTATTTCACTAGACAGCATCTAATCTATGAGCCTTAGCACTTAATCCGCCCCAATCTCTTGATCCTCTTCTTAAACGTATAAGTGCAGTGAAAGTTATATATTTTCTTGAGCCAAAATGAACCCACAAAAGCAAATACAATTCTTAAAATATCCATGTTTTCATCAATAATGTAAATACTGTATTCTGCGTCAGTGCCATTTTCCTACTTCTCCACTAGATGGTGGTGGTGCACGGGTACAAGCCCCACTGGCCCGACGAGATGGAGCTGACTCCGGGTGACATCATCCTGGTCCTGTACAAACACGAAGAGGGGCGGTGGTTCGGGCGGCTGCAGAGCGGGCAGCGGGGGTACTTCCCAGCGTCCTGTGTCATGGAGCTGAGCCAGGTCTGTGGGCAGTGAGCGCGAAGGGCTGTCAGTACTTAACTTATGGAAAATGACATCCATAGATATCTTACACCATAGAATATGCACACTCAAATGAAACTAGAAATATCCACTCTATGCAAAGTCAAAAATGAACATGACCCAGTGGACAAATTGCCTGTGCCGCTTGTCAGTGGTAAGATTGTGGTTAAGATCTGGATTTGTCCCGATTTAGTGACGTGTAGATCTGGTTTAGTCCGAGGTTGGACCTGGTTTTGACCTGGTCTAGTCCTTCTTTGGTCCTGTTTTACTTAAGAACCACAAGTGGGCCCCTCTACCTTTTCAAGCACTGTTTGTTGTTGTTGTTGTTGTTGTTGTTTGTGTACATATCTTTATTGATAAAGGCTATTGAAGACGTGTGTAGTGAACAGATATATATATTAGAATTCAAAGTTACCTGCCTAATGATAAAACTCCTCTCACAACAATATATGAAACATTCAGTAACTATATTCTTCAAAGTGGAGGTAAAAGGCCCACTGCCTTTCAGCATTTCACAATTGTAATACATTTTTTACATGAGAGAGACCTTTTGATTCATAGCTGTATGGCCGGTGACACAGTGAAAAAGATGCTATGAGTTTGATTTCCCAAGAATTTCAGCATACTGGCCGTCTACATTTGAGACTCAGTAATTATCAATATAATGTTGAATTCTGTATATCTGCTATCACCAGGCCAATCTGCACAGAGCAAAAGATCTGCGAAGAACAGTGTCTATGAGGAGCTCAGTTTCAGACGACGCAGGTGTCCGTAGGAGACATCAAACGTAAGTGGCACTCGCCTGGCCTAACGAAACAAAAACAACTCTTTGAAAACAAGTGGATGCATCATGTACACACAGCCCTCAGCAGCTGTTCCAACACTGGACCACCTCCCTCCCCTAAATCCCATAAGAGCTGTGGGCCTGGTGCCTCTGAACAGGTGGCCCCTCCGCTCCCTCATTAGTCCACAATGCACTCTGATTACAACCCCCCACATCCCAACACACACCCCAATCCACAATATACCCCACTCAATAATATAGGAGGGAAACCAATGATTTGAGTGACTAAGAGAATATGATTTTTTTTTTTTACAGTTACTTGTAGAGTTGGACAATATGACCTAATTCTATACAGTATGATTTTTTTATTACAATGTAAAATGTCTCTATTTAAAAATTTTTGATTGTGGTATATTTTTCACAATTATATGCTTATAGTAATACTTAATAATAGTAGTTAAATTGTAAAAAAAACAAAAAAAACAACAACTATATATATGTTATAGTTTTATGGTCAAATTGCAGTTTTTATTATTGTCTAAGCAAACATTCAAAATATAACATAAAAAGTTCTTGAAGCTGTATTAAAAAATCTATACATTTTTATTCTATGGAAAATCAACAGTGTATCTCTCAGACCTGAGCACTGTGTTGGTGTATGTACATGTGTGTTGGACAGTGTGCCAGTGAGTTCACACACAGTGGCCTCTGTGTTGGTCTCTCAGTGGAATCTGGGTCATAGGAATAAACAGGGCCGTGTTTGTTTCCTCTTTGTGCCTCAGTGGACACATTCTGCAGGCGCTGAGGAGGGGCGGCCGGGCGGGAGGAGGGGGACCAGGGCTGGAGCCGAGCCAGGACGTCCCAGTACAGAGGCCCCTGGACCCAGTGCCTCAGGCTGTGGCCTCTCAGAGATCCCCAAACCTTCTCCACAGGATCCTGTCCAAGTACCGCAGGAAGAGTGAATTCAGCCAAGGAACCACCAATAGGGCATTTGAGAGTGACTAGAACCTCCTACTAATCACAGTGGGCTGACCTGGGATTAGCCTTTAGCAGAGGTGGGAAGAGTGGCCCAAAGATGTATTCAAGTAAGAGTATGTTACTTCAAGAATAATATTACTCAAATAGATGTAAAAGGTATAGTACAATAAAAGGACTTCTCCAAAGTCCAAAATGTTCCTTAAATAATGTAACTGAGTAAACATAACTTGTTACCACCATCTCTGCTTTATACACGAAGTACTTGTAACATCAGTGAAGTGGACATGAGTAGAAGCTTTAATGTTTGAATCTCCAAACTGCTGCAGTTATATCCACGCCTTTAGAAAACTGTAAATACATCTAGATATAGTATTTTCATACATTCTGCTGAAATGAGAGGGCAGTAACATTGCAGCTGAGTATAAAGTACATGTTTACAGCTCCCTACTTTAGAGGGAGGGAATTATTGCCTCAGTATGTTTTGCATCATTTGCACTTATGCATGTTTTGTGTCTGTTGAATATAAATGTTACAAACGTAATAAAAAGTGAGAAACTAGAAAACTTGCCTCTGCATATTACCTCATGCATCCTTTGAACACACTGGGCCCCTCTTTATTTAACTGTGCTGCCTGAGAAACACTGCAGTGAAAGGAAGTGGGATTGAGGCCTGTGGCAGGCTTCACCAAACCCAGCACTGTGGCAGTTGCCCGAGCAACACCAAAGCAATGTACTTTGTACATGTACTCACTCTTTCTTCTGCTGTGTCCCTCTGCACCTCTCCCTGAAAAATACAGACTCTAATCCTGATCTTGGCCTTGACCTTTGTTGGGAAACGCAGTAGGATCTCACAGGCATAATTCAGTCTGTGTTATGATCTTTTGTAGCAGGACTGTGGGGGGCAGTCACTCTGGGGCCAGAGCTGGGTGTACGCAAATGTTACAAAGTCCAGTCCTGACCAAACTGATTTACATCAGCCTCATTTCATTGCTGTTTCTGCCATGACTTAGACATTATGCTTATGCATTAAAAATGTACTCCACAGACTAATTCATTTAAAATGATTAGTACTCTGCATAATTGTTGAATTCAGCTTCAGTGAAGGGATATTTTTAGATTGGTACAGGTTTGGCCTCAGAGAAGCTTTACTGCTGCTACAGTCAGTCTGGAGCCTGCCTCACAGTGGGCTGACAGCAAGAAGTGGAAACAGTGATGTATCTATGAAGTGGAACTGGACAGTGTTCACCTTAACACACATACACACAAACACACGCACACACAGGACTGTCCCGCCTAAATGTGCCGTGTCCCTGCTTCATGGAGCTGCCTTTAGGGGCACTGGGAGGAGGGGCTCGAAGCCTGCCAGATGACTGCTCTGTCAGTCCAATAATGGGCTGACATCTGCTGTCTCGCATATTCACAAAAGCACAGAAGTGTGTGTTCACTCATGGATGTGCTCAGATAGAACTGGGTTCAAAGCAATCTTACAAGTGCACACCCTTCATCAATATTTTAATTCAGTCCAAAGCTGATAAATAATATATATATATATTCTGTATTAATGTAAACACATTAGAGGAGCCAGAGATACGCAGGGTAACCTGGAGTCTTGTTTGTTGTTGTTTTATTGTGGTCAGTATCAGAACAAAAGTGCAAACAAGAATGAATGAAGAAGTCATATTGATTAACAGGGCACGTTGTGCATGTGGTGCATGTGGTTCTGTTTTTGTGCATATTTACACTGTTGCTCCTTCAACATACGGCAAGTCATCACGTTGTTTCTTTCCCTCCATTTGGGGGCAATTGAGTGAATGGGGTTGTAAAGCTAACAGCCCCCAGGACAAAAGAGCCCAGGGGCATTAAGTCATGGATGAGTGGGTGTCTTTAGGGTCTGCAGCTGACCTGTGGAGAGGGGCTCGTGTCGCTGGACCCCAGGCCAAGTCGACAGCATCCTTACATGGACATACATAACAGGCTAGCTTAAACCACTTTATCAACCATTGGCTTCAACTACTCCTGGCTGACTGTCAAAACCCGCTGAGTAAAAAAGACAACTCAAGACATTATGCTAAAAAGCTTTTATTTTTTGTAATTAAGTTACAAGGATAGTTGGCAGGATTTCTATTGTACCTTGTTATAAATTCAACTGAAAATGCTACAAACAATTGCAATTTAAAAAAGGTTAACTCCAGCATTTAGTGAATTGCTCGTGCATTATCATATTTGCTGCTACTATCATGTAGTTGAACTTATTACACCATTTCCCTTAAAGCCTATGATGTTACATGGCCAAGCAAAGGTGATAAACACATTAACTTTAAACAGACTCACAAGGGGAATGTACAAAACCATAAAACATATCATTTACACACATCTCAGACACATCATTTGATTAAAAAACATCAACATTACTTTCTGTTTGAGCTGCACATTTACCAGTTTTATTCTTGACTTCATTTTCCTTCAAATGCCTAATGCTACACAATGACATATTAAAATAACACTATATAATGCCATTTATAGTTACATTTATAGAAAGTTGGAAGTTTGTTGGATTTGTGAGCTACTGTATTTAAATCACTTTAGCTGGATAGAAAAGTGTAGTAGAAAAAAAAAAAAAACACAATACACTAAGCAGCAGGATCTTAACAGCACAAACAGGAAGTTGCAAATTAAGTTACACACATCACACAAAACATCACAAATAACTATATCTTCCTGATATGTACAATTAAACAATGGATTAAAAGTGCAATTTGTCTATGATTAGAGGTCAGAGATGGAGTCTACCTAACTTCAAATAAAGTGTCCTACCTACTTTATATATTACAATATCATGGGCTCAGCTTCATGATGCTTCCTACATTTTCTTGAAATGATGTAGTGTATTCTAGCAAATGGTAGCCCAATCTTAATAATGAAAGAAAACGTATTTTTACTCTTCATATTTTTACTTAATCATTTTAGAAATAAATAACTTAGTTAGACATTAAATAAATAAAAAGACAGCCTCGACAGAAAGGTAAATCCTTTAGGACATGCTTATGGGAAAACAGTGAGATCAAGATCTGACTGAACTATGCATGTGTTTGTATTACAGTTTTGACTGAATGTCTTTTAGGCTGTTTCTCCAGCAAAGTTAAACTTCTTAAAATGTATTGTCTGGTTTATATTAAATCTAAGCTTTAGTCCGATAATAAATAAATAAACATAAAAAGTACCCTTCCAAAAAAAAAAAAAAAATCTAATTACAATGAAATACATTCAACCAATTCCTTGACTGACACTCTGGCCTTTAGAGGAAATGTTATGTTATGTCCATCACAAGTGCTATCCAGTTTCCAAATACACTGAACTCTTCAGCAGCAAAATCAATTAGTGCAACATCAACAGCATCTTAAATCCAACCTTCAACAAAGTATTGATAGCTCTTATATGTAGCAGTGAGTTTTAGCCAAGAGCTGAAGGAGATGCACAAAGACTATTGTACTGTTCCACTAATGACTTTTGACCATTTTAAACTGTATGCACCTCACTTTCACCGTCGAGTGCAGAACACATATATCTTGTCAGTCTGTATAGAACTGATAATGTAGTGAGCCGTGTGTATTCAAAATAAAACACATTTAAACATGTTATTACCTTTGGGAAGTGACCTAGAAACGTGAAACAGCAGCCATGCCTTCTGTGAAAGTCCTCGACAGTGCAGATCTGGTTTAAAAGTAAGATAATTCTCTTGCCTGGATTGTCTCTCTCTAGATTCACGGTGGACTTGAGTTTGTAGAAGGGGGTAATGTTAGTTTTACAACACAAGAGCTCTTGAAGTGGAGCTGGGCGGTATGTATGGGTTCAGATACTGACGGGCTTGTTCTGTCAGGATCAACTGGTCCTCCGTCTTCCCGTAAACCACTGCCTCCCAGTCACTCACCTGCTGAGACAGGCGAACATTTACACGATTAATTATTATATTAATTAATACTAATAAGACTAATTAATAATTGTTACCTCTGTGGAAGACTGTTTTGGTCCTTTTTGCTTCTTCACAGGTGAACTGGGGAAAGTATCTATAGGTACAATGTGTGAGTCTTCATTTAAGGAAGTCAAAGACTGGCTACAGTCCTCCTCCTCCTCCTCTCCTGTATTTGTGTTAACAAGTGATGAACTTGTCAGCAGACTTTCACTTGCCACCTGAAAAATGTAAGTAATTAATAACAGCATAGTGTTTTTGATTCAGTTGTAGTAATGTCAACATGAATGGAGACAGCTGATGTATGTAACTTACCTGTGCAACGTTCAGCTCCTCTGGAAAGAGCTGGACATTTAGGCAGTTTTTTTCCCAGGGGTCCAGAACCAGAGCCTTGCGAACTTTCCGAGCCGGTCCATCCAACTAAAAACAAAAATAATGCAAAATATAACTAAAACATAGCAATACCTCGTAATTTGGATATGACAAATTTGTGCAAAGCATTTACATACATTGTGTTTCCACATTCGATATTCTGTGTCTGTTCTGTTAAAAATGTCTGCTCCAGTCTCATGCTTTAAAACCTCCCGAATGTCTTCCTCTAGAAAGGCCAGTGGCTGTGGCTAAATAAACAAATACAAAAATGAATGTAAGAACAATGTGGAAAATTACCAATATGTAATAGTTAAGTCAGTTCACCTCCATCTTGAGAGGCCCATGCATTTTCTCTTGTGCAGCCAAAGCATTTTTAAAGGGGGTTGGTGTCCTTGGGGTGGGAATCATAACAGTCTTTCGAAACTTGGGAGTCCTAGACCTAGGCATGAGTAATTATCATTAGAAACAAAATATTATGAAAGAATATGACTTTTATTCAGTGATTTGTTTCTATGCTCACCCATCATTTTCTTTTTCGTGCTTAGGAGTAGTTTCCTTGTGGAGAGGTGTGTTGAGTAGACACCTTTGGCTGCACACAGGCGTTGAAGTAAGGGCTGGGGTTTCTAGATTCAAATGATCTGCTCCTGATATGTTGCAGAACTGGAACAAAGCCACAAAACATATTAACACTGGTTAAGGTTTTGTTTATAATGACATTATGAAGAAATACAAAAAATTATTTACTTGTGATGGAGAAAATGGCATAGATTTGGTTGGCGTCTTCTTGGGTGAAGCGGTTATATTTTCGAGGAAGGTGGAGCAGGTCCTATCACACAAAGGTTCCCCTCTGTCTCTCCTTCTCCTCTTTCCAGTGGATGCATATGAAAGTTTAGATGAAGTAATGGGGGATTCAAGTTCAACACCAAAGTTAGTGTTGTTCTTGCTGCGTATGCACATGGCAGGGGCCGGGGGGTCCTCTCTGTAGCTGTCCTGAACCCTCTCCTGTAGCAGAGTGGTGGTAAAGGCCGCCTGGTTGTGTCGGGGCAGTGTTTCCAACTCTGACAAATCAAAACTGGTCACGTTGCTCCATGTCACTGGGTCCTGTAGAGAAAAAATATGCAATATACTGTCTATCAAAATTCACGACATAAGATATATATATAATGCTTTTGGAAAATAAAACTAAACTGAACTTAAAAATGTATATGGTTAATAAAGCCTTAACCTTATCAAGGGTGTCCAATAACTGCCAATTATAGTGTCACATTCACAAAGTTCAACATGAAAATTGTGCAGCTTTATATGGCTTTATGAGGCTGTTTTACCTAGTTTACTTTGTAGGTCTACTCATGTTTTTTTTTTTTTTTTTTTTTAGATATCCCCAGGTCACAATAATAGTAACAATTGGTCATTTGATGTTGCCGCTCCTAAATTGTGGAACACAATGCCCTCTTGATGTGCATGTCCTCACTGACCTGTTCCTGTTTAAGTTCAGGCTAAAGACTCACCTTTTCAGACTGGCTTGTGTGTTGTTGTTTTTTCCTCTAGTGCTTCATTTATGATTTTTATGTAAAGCACTTTGGAGTTTCTGTTTATACAGTAAATAAATTAACTTACGGAATCAATCAGCTCCATTGTCTCAGCAAACTCTGGTAAAATCTGTAGTGAGGAGAGCACAGTGCTGGCCTCAACAGCCAGGAACTTGCTTGGGGAAAGATGTGGGGTCTTGGGGCCCCTCCAGGACCTTCTCTCTGCAGCCTGATCCTCCACACTGCTGCCACTGTCTGACCAGGCTGTGTATGGCTCCATATTCTGGAGCAAAATGGAGACATGTAGATATTAGATAGTTCTCATAACTGCTTTTAAAATGTAGAAAAATGTATATGGACAAAAAACAGTTATTAACTAATGAGAAAGATCGAAAAGAATGTTAATATCCAGACTATATCATGCACATGCGGTTAAAAACTGGAAATTCAATTGTAAAAAAGCTACATTATTGTATCTAGCTTAGAGAAACTGCTAGCTCAGCATGGCCAAAGGAGTAAAGATGGCGGGGAGTGGGTTCATGTTGGTGGTGGAGCCACACAAACTCAGCGCAGTCTGCCTTCTGAGATGGGAGGCTGGTTACTATAGCAACACTACAGCAAAATCACACAACCAGTTCTTAGTTTCACATACACTGCAAATGTTCAATCACTTATTCTCATGATATTGGTAAAACAGTTGATTTGTAGGTATTTACTTTATAGTAGACCGTTTAACCACTCAATTTAACTCAAGTAAAATGATTTAATGGCTAGTTTTTAATTTGCAGTGCATATAGAAACTAAGCATAGTGTGCTAACTACATCTGCTAACACTCGTTCTTACACATGGACCTCTGCACTGCACTTGTTGATGGACTTCATTTTCTGCTGACATAAGCAGCAACTCAAGCTCCTTAATTCTTTTCTCTCTGTCAGGGTCATCCAGGCACGACGACTGGAATAAAGACATGTAAGGAGGAGAGGACAGGAAAGATTTTTAAGAAAACAAAGAAGGAAGACCACATTGATTAAGAACACGTCTCTGGTAATTTGGTGATCTGGTAATTTGGTAATTTGGTGATCTGTTGATCATTCAGCAAAGGTGTTAAAAGAAAATCACAGGACATTCAAGTGTTTGATTTGAAGTCCAATGTTAGCAATCACAAAGACATAGTTTGGAAATACTGAAAATACAGACTGCTGCACTAGTGCCCACACAAGAGATACTTACCGAAATGAACTCAGTATTATCTGAATGAATGCCCATCATGTGTCCAGTGTGAGAATCAAAAGAATATGGTCCAATCTAAATCAAAACAAATGTCCACTCATGTAAACATTCAGTTTAAATATATAAAGTTGTACAATTTTGTGTCAAATCAGTACAGTATATACTGTATCTATGCTCAAACCTGGCTCTGTGCTGTTGTGGGCAGAGGACTGTAGTCACAGCCCTGGGCCTCTGATGGTGCTGTGGTGCTGTGCCGGTGCCGTCTCTTTGTTTGAGAAAAAGTAAAAGTCTTGCTTCCATCTTGCAGGTAGCCTTCATGTTCCACCTTCCTCCTCATTGTAGAGTTCCAGTGGTTCTTGATAGAGTTGTCTGTCCTGTTAAATAGATAACGGCATGTTGTTAAAGGCTTTTGCCTTCACTACACCATAAATAAGACATAGTACAGCATGATTAAGTAATTACCGCCCAGGTAGAAGTTTTGAGATCTCTGCCCACCGGTTACCCAACCGTTTGTGGGCCTCGTAGATTATACGATCTTCTTCTTGAGTCCATGAAGACTTCTTCACCTCTGGATTGAGATGGTTGTGCCATCGTTCACGGCACTGCTTTCCAATCCTTCCCTGAAGATGTTTTGCAATCACAGACCAGCGTTTGGGGCCATACTTGTGGACCAGGTCAATGACCTGTACAGACCAAATAACAAAACAGGTATGTTTCTTTTTAGCTCAATCTTTATGAAACGTGTACAGTCGCAATTTTGTTTGCATTGCGTTGATTTAAGCTACACTAAATTCGCCCTAAGGCCTGTACAGAACAGGATCTCCTATCTCAGCTTACCTTTTGATCCTCCTCTTTTGTCCAGGGCCCTTTCACCAGCTCTGGGTTGAGCACCTTCTGCCAGCGGTGCTGACACTGGCCATCTGTCCTCCCCTGTGACAGAGCCACAAGTTCAACACATCATTACTGCTCACATGACAGTTTGAACCACCTCTGACCGAATCTACTAAATCTGGCATAGAGCCCAACAGCACTTTTATTACACTTTACAAATCCTCACACTATATAAGGCAGATAATGTTTCAAACTCACAGGAAAAAAGTTTGATATTAGTTTCCATGAGTCAGTTCCATGTTGCTCGACAAGTTTTTTCAGCTTCTCGTCCTGAAATAAACAAAGTGGGACATTTTTGTTATCTGTATTCAAATGTTCCCGCCCCTTCCTGTTGGTCGGAAGTCTATACTAAGAGCTTACCTCATCACGAGACCACTTCACTTTGCATAAGACCTTTTTATCTTTATTCTTTTCTTTACTCTCTGGGTCTGTGGAGTGTAGCTCTTCATCCTCGTCACTACTAAAATGTTCAGTGGGAAGAGAAGCAAATAAAGAACACAAATTATCCGGTAGATTTTTTTTTTATTGTAGATTAGGATATATGACATTTTGGTTTATTAAGGACTACAGATGGAAATTAGCTATGAGCTACAATCTGGTACAAACATCTACCACTGTGCTTACTGTAATTATACACTGTCCTAATAAACCAATAAATGAAATGAAGTCAATAGTCAGTCTCACATTTTAGACATAAATTTGACAGCTAAAATCTTCCAACTACACTGCATCCAGGACTTACAAAAAGACTGCACAGAACTGTGTTACCAAGACTAGATTCCTCTCTTGTGACAGAGTTAAGTTGGCACATAGCACTGTAGTTGAGGTAATGGCTGTCGCATACTTTTGGACTGTTGTTATTATTTTTTTCCCCCCAACGTTCCCCATGTTATAAGTGCACTTTCTTTGCCTGTGGCTGGAAAGTGTCAGTTTTAAGGTTGTAAATATCATATGGTGTGGCCTCATTTGCTGCAGTTTAGGTAGTTTGTAGACCATGTTGCACTTAAGGGAGGGGGGTGAGTTTGGAAGAAAGGGTCAATTCTATAAACAGCTCTTTCACCTACAGAGGTATATTTGTGTGTGAGAGGTGTGGTCAAGAAAACGACAAAGTATTAACGGACCAGATTCAAAAAGCAACATAAACACGGCATCATTTCTAATAGAACACTCAAGAAAGAATGATACAAATGTGAAAATATGAGCAGCGGTCTTAGATATGAAACAGTGTATGTAAATGTGAACTGCAAAAACACATATTACAAATGCATTGACTGGAGACATTTAGTTTGCCGGTCTTACTTAAATATATTGAGGCAAATTGTACCCACGTAGAATAGAAAGCATGAATAGTGTCATTAGATATGTTCATTGTGTAACCAGCAGGTGCCCTTAACAGTGATCAGTGTAGTGCCCACAATTCAGACCCAATCCCACGTATTACTTATATATCATACTATAATATATGACTCATGCAACCATATAGATGAGGTAAAGAGAAACAGAAAGACATGCTGCTGTTACATAACTACACTTTGACAATGGACTGCGCGCTTCCCAGAAAAGCAATTAACATGTCTATTCTCCATAATAAAAACAGGGTAACACCAGTGCAATTTAAGGCAAAATGTATAGTATTAGTAGTATATATATTTAGTAAACGTGCACCCAATTATTACGTCTGTAGGCGCATTATCAAAACAGCTAAAGGCAGGTGCACTGCACACGACCTTGACAATAGAAATAGTGCCATAACTATTTTATCAACAAGCTATTTTAACTATATATTATATCTCTACACTATTAAACAATACTTCCACTAATGCCAGTTTATTACACAGACATTGTATTTTTGCATTGGACACGTACCTGCGCGATTTCAAGTTGTCCATGTCAGCCCTGGAGATGGTGTAGCTTTATTAAAATGACAAACTTGTGATTGGCAGCTCTTCAAAATCCAAGTGAACAGATGTTTATCCATAGAAATGATCGTCAGTCAAAGCTTGTTCCCTCCGAGACGCTGTAAAACCTAAAAGCTAGCATGTTTTAGCCAGCTTGCACGGAGCCTACAGCTTCTTATGTCTCTGTGTTTCCTGCAAAATGTCGTATCATCTTATCAAAGAAGTCGGTCGCCTTACCTCACTCTTTTCGTCTATAATTAAACAACAAAAAATCCAACAAACGGTGCTAGTATACGGTAAATATGGCTAACGACGAAATGCGCGTTGCTGTCATGACTCGGATCTTGCAGTAGTTGTCTGAATTTGAGATCTAACTTTATGAATTTCGTCCATCCCGCCGATTCTGTGGGCAGGCGGCCTCGACTCTGATTGGTCCAAAGTGATTCCCAGAAGGCGCTGTAGGTTGAGTTTCATTGGTGGAGAGGCTCACGGAGGCGGGACTTTGTGGCTAGTCACGTGGTGTGGTCTGTATCTTCCACCAAGATCTCTTTCAGCAATTTCCCCAATATTTATACCGCCAAATTGATCTATGCTCTCTTTTTTAGGGGGCGTTGGAGACACATGTGGGGAGCAGTATTGCATTTTGAATCATTACTTCAATGCACAATTTGACTTCATCAAATTAATGCACTGCAAATAAAACATATTAGTTAGTTAATAATATTTTCTATTTAATAATCACCTATTATTGTAGGTGTTAAATAGATTTGTAGGTTAATTTTAAAGGACATAGGCCTGCACAGCAACGTCTACAGATTATTTTATATTTAATTTACGAGGTTGTGAATGTGAACGGTCTTATCCAAACGTTTGTATTATTTGGGCTTTGGTGACACCTTGTGGACAAAATAAGTTGTGTTGTAATTTTGAAACACGAGTTTTCAGTTTCAGCTGCAACCACTGCAGGTCCAGCAACTAAATTGTGGCATGTGTCAGTGTAGGTTTATTGCCAGTTGCCGCTTCCAGAAAATCAGTTGGCAGATTATTAGTAGGCAAATGTGTGTAATGGTATGGTTTTTGTAAGAGAAATACTTCTGATTTTGCAGGTGCACTGGGTTATTGCGAGCTGAATTAAACGCTAAACTAAAGGCAGAGAAAAAAAGAAAAATCTTTACACTCAGTTCCATAATCCAAATGAAAGTTTATCACTCTATCACCAGGTGGCGTTGTTTGGCTTGTTTTATTAAAAGTGTGTAAAGTTTGATTGGACAGCAAACAAAAAAACGGATATGGAAGTTAGTGGATAAAAAAAAAATCCAGCCTGTTGCTTTTTTCTTCACTGCATCTAACCTTTTGATTTAACTCTACACAAGAAAGAGCCATATTGTTTGAAGTAGACTTGAGCAACAACATAGATGAGGCGTGAAATATGTGAATAAACTTATTTAATCTGCTCTTATTGTGAAAGTCTATTCCGGAAGTGCGGCTAAGCTCTGGTCTAACTTCACAGATGCTGGTCCCGTGACAAATTTCATGGGAACTTTCTTTTTACAGCCAGGAAAAGACTGTTTCCTGCTTCTCTCGATTAATACACAGCTGTAACATCATTTTTTATCGGGAAAACGCCATTAGTGTAATCAATCTTTCAATTTTAACGTAAAGGACCTACAATTTGGCTATTGTCTGAAGTGTCCACGACGAGAAAATGGGAGAAATTTGTTGAAGACCGAAAGGATAATCACGAAGGTACGGGATGTTCATGTCCACGTTTGCTTATGTTGCGCTGGCGCCAATGTTACCGCAGATATCCGAGTAAATTAACCAATCAATACCACAATCAGGCGTTCTGGTATGGCAAAGCAACAGGTCATACGGCGTTCTCTTTTTAAACACTGGCTTTAATTAGGTAAACTAGAATAATGTTTACTCAAGTAGGGTAGATTTAGTTTCACATATAGTTGGCTTATATAGTTTACATATGGAGATTATGTGGTTTGGACTAAGACTTGGTAAACCACACATTTTCTGTATGCATGTGGCGTCTAATAGATTAGCTGTGTGTGTGTGTGTGTGTGTGTGTGTGTGTGTGTGTGTGTGTGTGTGTGTGTGTGTGTATACAAACTCGTCCCTCCCCTGGCTGAGTCATTTTTCACTCATGGACTATAGACTATAGAGAAACTATAGAACATTTCCAGTAAACCTAATCACGTGATAGGCCTGTGTGCTCAAAATTTTTAATCCTGTCAATGTGATAATCAGCCTAATCAAGCAAATCAAGAAAACCAGAATGAATATAGTAAGTGTCAGGTAAACCATCAATGCTTCAAAGAGTATCCATTCAGTTGAATCTGCAAGTAAACAAATGACGTGGTTAAAAACTCTGTGTAAAATAAGGAAGCCGGTTCTTTCCTCTCTGCTCTGTTTTGAGAGATTGTTCTTTGTGAAATCGTGCTGCATTATATGAGAAAAACTTTCCATATTTGGAATATTGTGACGCCGATATTATTGCGACAGTTGGCGTTCAAGTAAGTAGAAATAGTTCCTTTATTTACTAGCTAGAGCTTGAAATCCAAAATTTAATCAGGCCAAAGTAGGACTAAATTAAGTCACAATACAGTTTCATTCAAGGCTCTAATCAGATTCAAGACAAGGGTGCTAATTATTTTTTGTGATATTGTGTTTGCTGATATTGCAATAACAATCATTTGATGTATTGTTTTATAAAATCTCACAGCTGGGACTTGATGTAACAGGTGGCCCGGTAATACAAGATGTATTGTATAATAACTTCCCTATTGGCAAGCCCAACCATGCATTTTAATATTCCATGTGATTTCTGTGTGTCCTGTGCCAGGCATGTTTCTA
This sequence comes from Philypnodon macrostomus, assembly GCA_036025475.1. Lineage (NCBI taxonomy): Eukaryota > Metazoa > Chordata > Actinopteri > Gobiiformes > Eleotridae > Philypnodon > Philypnodon macrostomus. Next base: position 21,060 of record JAVQKC010066587.1, read on the forward strand.
TAAGGAAGTGGGACTTGCATTTTGCACACTTTGTCTTTCTGCAGCTGTCTGGGCACTTCAACTATCTCATGATTCAGTTCCCTGGTCTCCATAGAATATCAGCTATACAATTTAAGATTATACAATTTCTTATTACAAGCTATGTTACTGTTAGTAAAAGTAAATAGAGGTTGTAAGTAGGGGTGGGCGATATTAGTGTGATTGAATCGTGCTACAGTGCATTCTCTGTTGTTCACTGTTATTTTTACTGACAGTGTTCATAGTATTAAGTATCATGATAAACATTGGATTGGTAGTACATTGAATTTTTGTGGCTATATGGTGTCGGTATATTGGAATTCATAATATTTAGTATATTTCACAAAAATAAAATCTGGCAGTACTTATATTTAGTATTATTCACTTCATAATAAATTATGAAAAACTATATTATTCCTTTAAAAATCTTATCGCCATATTGAGGTATTATCGGTATTGTGAGCCATGTATCGCCATATCGAATCGTGAATTATATTTTTACCATATCGCTTACTCCTAGTTGTGAGATCTAAACAAATTGTGCATGCTGAATTGTACTTTTCATACTGAAGTCAGTCACTCATCTAGACTTCTGCTTTTTCTGTGTTAAAAGTGCTTGTCATGCATGATACGCACTCCCATGTAAGACCAACATTGCAGGTTAAACATCCTTGTGGGATGGCCTCAAGCAGTGACAAGTATCTGAGCTAAGCAGAATGAATGCTATTTTGAATTTTTTGCTTTGAGGCCAGCTCAAGTTGAATCATGTTATAGCACTTTGAACGATCCTACAGCACATAACCTTCTCTCTTTTTATATCTAAATATGATTCCTAACTTTACATTTGTTTAGTGACAGTTTTGCCATCGCCTGTTATTGGGTGTGGCGTCCTACAGCATTCCATATGAAGGAGTAACATGTCAGCTGAAAATCTTAAGTTGTTCAAGAGACAGTTATAGGTTAGTTCCCAACTGGTACAGAAATATGCGAGGAATGTTATAAAGCCAGTCCTGCCTTCAGCCTCAAACAGACCACTCTCGGAAGTAGCCATCCATTGAGCTGTACACAGGCAGCCTCTTTTATTACAACAAACGCTTGCCAACATGTTTACTCTGTAGAGGCCAGGGCAGGGAAACTTGACTACTATCGGTAGTGTTGTTGACCCACAAAGTTCTGATCTAATGTTGTAGAGGCCAAGGAAGGGACTCAAATTATGACAGATTACCTACTTTACATCAAAGAACAGAGTCAGCCAAAGCATTTTTTTAAATTCACAAACAATTTTTACATTTTAAGAAACATCATCAAAGAAGTAAGTTTGAATTAGCAATGACAAAGACAGAGCGGCTTGTGATAAAAAGCCATTGAAGGTCACTGAGGTTGCACACATGCATTTTAAAAAGACACTCTTTCTCGACGTGAGGGGAATCAAACATGATGTGATCAACTGACACAAATAGAAAGTTGTTTAGAAGCAGGATCTGTTGTTTTGTACTTGTAAGCAAAACAAAAGTGAGAGTAACCAATTCATGGGCTGGATTAAAGGACATCAGAGCAAACAGAGCTGACCTCACCATCCACAAACAATGGACAAAAGGAAAATGGTGGACAGAGCCCGACTGTCACTGTACTGAACATGACATCCTGTCTGTGTGAGAGCTGCCTACAACGCTTTGTCCATTACAATATAACAATAACACAAGTTTGATTGGCTGTTTATAGACCTGATCGCGTGGCTGTTGTTTTTACTGACCGAGGGTGATACTGGTTGTTCTAGTTTATGGACTTATGATCTACATCTGGTTTAGACCTGATTTACTACAGTTTTTTACCTGGTATAGACTGAGTTTAGTCCTGGCCTAGACCTGGTTCTGTCTTGATTTAGACCTGGTTTCGACTCAGTTTAAACCTCTGGCTTTGTGAGTTTGTTTAGACCAGTGTTTGGGGCATGCTTTTTATTTGCCGCACTAGAATAAAGTGTAATTGCACATCCACTACAGTAGTTGGCAGTGGCGCTCTCATTGTCAGAGTGTGCGTGTGAGTATTGACCCACCAGCTGAGAACCACTGGTCAAAAATAGTTACGATCATACAGATATGTTACCCTTACAAGTGGAAAGATAGAACTGGTTTGAGAGCAGTAGAAAATATGTTCAAATAAGTCAATTACTTTAGGACCAATACATTTAATTTTTGAAGCTGAGGACCGACCGGACTAGGACTAGGACTAGGACTAGGACTGGACTATGGGCCGCACTTTGGGCATGTCTGGTTTAGACTATTTAAAACCAATACATTGACTTTCCCAAGATTTGTCTATAATATTAATATGGTCTTGATAGTGGTCCTTAGATTCCACATTATGATATGTATATTGGTGAAATACACTGCTACATAGGCACATGCTTGAAAGTACTTGCTCCCTCAGTTAGACTTTCCTTCTGAACGTGCAGAGGAAGTGCAGCTCCAGGGCTTTTCGAAACCCATTGTGTTTCTCCAGCTTCAAAGACCCCTGGTGGATGTTTAAAAATAACTTTCCTACTGACCGTAAGAAGTGAAAATGTCACACGCCCAGCATGTACTGTGGATGTGAACTTCTGTTTTGAAGTGTTTTGGGTCTTTGATGTGAATTCTGCACACAGAGAATTATGTGTAAAGGACCATTAACTGCAAAATAAAACTAGTCCTTCTATGACCACTACATTGAGGCTAGGTAAAACATTATTACAGTATATTTTCTTCTTCAATGTGTCCAGTGGTAACACATTTATGCATTAGAATGCTTATGGGTTTATGTTATGTTTATGAAAAAAAACTTCCCATCTGTCCAAAATACAACATTCAAAAGATCTTCAAGATCGTTCTCATGGATGATTATTATTATTACTTTATATTATATTTACTCTGAGCTTTAGGAGTTTTTAATCCATTTCCATTTTAGTGATCAAGATATAATGTCATTTAAGGCTGCACAATATATTACAAAAGTATTGTCATCGCAAATTAATATGAGCAAACGCAAAATCTGCACCACAAAAATCTAAATATATCTCAGTAAGTCAAATGTAGGTCCAGCGTAGGCATGGGACGATATTGAAATTTTTTTTTGTCACGATTGTCTTTTGCGATTAACGATAATATCACAATAATTAAAAAACAATGTGTACGAGTTTTTAAAAATTCAAAAATTATTTTATTTGTTGGCTGAAACTGTCACCTGAGCTCATACTAAATACCGTATAATAAATGAGGGCAATGAGGTGCAAATAAATGATGACTATACACTACACATTCATTGTCAGTGTACATTAAATGAAAAGTGCCAGTGTGGAAATACTGAATTACCGTTTCATCTCTTTCATAGTCATTGCAGGCAAACCATTAGAAGACCTCAAATTTCACTTCCTTAAAACAACTGCTGTTTCTCTTTTCTTTTCTCAGCTTTCACCGCAGATGACGATGGAGCCAGTCGTGAACGTGAAGTAAAAACAACAGCAACATCTGAGTTTGATATCCTTTTTACCTTTTAAGATGGAGGACCAGTCTAGCTTCCCCAGTGTCAGTATACCTTGCCACGACGAGCAGCGAGACAAGAAAAAACGTTACACTGTAAGCACACATTATCTGCATATTATTACACATTTATAGATTCAATAAATACACATGTGTTCATTTTACATTATTCCATTCTTTTGTTTCCAGGTCTACAAAGTCATAGTAAGTGTTGGCCAGCATGAGTGGTTTGTCTTCAGGCGATATGCAGAATTTGATAAACTTTACAACACAGTGAGTAGTAACATTAAACTTTTGTTAAAATCAATCATTTTTTTGCTTTCCTGTTTTGTCGATGGTTCAAAACAAGAGTTCTATTTTTGACATGTATTTTGACATATTCATATTTTGAATGTTGTTTTGCAGTTACGAAAACAGTTCCCAGCTATGAACCTAAAAATCCCTGCAAAGAGAATATTTGGGGACAATTTTGACCCTGGTAATTGCCTTTTTTACAGACAGTGTTATGGTTAATTTAGTTGGCTTTATATCATAACTGTTATTATTACAGAGTTTATACAACAACGAAGAGCTGGGTTGCACGAGTTCACCAAGAATATTGTTTCTAATCCCAAGCTTTGTGACCAGTAAGTCTCTTGTTTTAAATGCTTCACAACGTTGATAATAACTGACTAGCCTAATAGTTGACTGTAAATGGCTTTCTCTGCAGTCCAGAGGTAAAGAGCTTTCTGCTGATGGACAGAATAAAACGTTTTTCTGATGGCTCAGAGGACGAAGAAGATAGAGTTAGTTATGACATTTTAACAATCCCTTTTGCAAACCTTAAAGCTGCGCTGCCTGATTTTGTGAAACTGTGCAAAAGTTTGAAAAGTTTCAATGTTGCGATCCCCTTTCCTCTATTATGGTCTCACACAAACCAGGAAGTATGAGAACAACAAGCAGCTCTCTGGAGTGTGCTTTACATTTTTTTTTAACTCAAAAATAAAAATAGCTGTGAATAAGGTGTACATTTTTAAGTAAAACATCAGCTCCTTCACAATATTCCTGATAGATAGAGCTCCCAAGTCTCATTTCTGCTATGATGTACTATTGACTGAATAATTATTTTTTTTACAAAGTCAAATTATCAGGTAGTGCAGCTTTAATGGACCCTAAATAGTCAACATCAACAAAATATTCATTCAAACAACAATTCATGGACTCTAGTTTATGGTTAATCCTGACTATGTTTTCTCTGTGATAGAACAACTCTACCTCAAGAAACATTAACCTGGGACCGTCTGGAAACCCGACGTAGGTTCAGACGAGATTGAAAATATGACTCCTGCTGCTATTGTTGTTTATTGAAGTGTATTGTATTTGTGATTTCAGGGCAAAACCAACAGACTTTGACTTTTTGAAGGTCATCGGTAAAGGGAGTTTTGGAAAGGTAAAAGAACAGTTTATCACAAGTGTTTGCATGTTTTTTTTATATTTCTAAACATTCTAAAAAGTGTATCTGGAAATAAAAGGACTTTTTCTATGTTGAAATTAGCGAAATCTAGGTTTTATTGGACAGGTACTTACAGAAATCACCACAATAGTTAGCCAGCGTATCTTAAACACTACATCATATAAAATAATTGTTGAGACCTTCGCTTATGTTTTCCAAACCAGGCTCTGACATTATTTGCATGTAGCTGATATGTTGTCAGTTGCAAAAACCAGCTTGTTTGCAATATTTGGTGGCTAACACTAATTTCTCCATAGAAAATGCATTTTAGTTCGTATAGTTAATTTCCGGGAACACTATAGAATGTTTACAAATACAAAAGGGGTCTATTTGTCTGGTTATTATTCTATTGGTTGTTAATAATAATGGTATTCGTGTTATTATATACAATTTTATATTTTTAGGTTTTCCTCGCTAAAAGGAAGAATGATGGAAAGTATTATGCAGTTAAAGTGTTACAGAAAAAAATCATACTAAACCGAAAAGAAGTAAGTTGGTTGAAAAACTAATATTTTCCCACCTCACCGCTGTATAATTACAGCCTTTTCACTTAATTTGTCTCAAATCAGCAAAAGCACATCATGGCAGAGCGAAATGTGCTGCTGAAGAATCTCAAACACCCTTTCCTGGTGGGCCTCCATTACTCCTTTCAGACCGCAGACAAGTTGTACTTTGTGTTGGATTTCATCAACGGAGGAGAAGTGAGTACGCTCAGATTTGTGGATAACCTGCTCACGTTGTAACAAGATAGGCCGAGAGTGAGATCACATATTACAATACAAAACACTATTTCTGCAGATATGTGTGATGGCTCAGTATTATGATTAAATGCTCACAGTAGAATCTGTGTTTTTCTATAATTGTCACAATGACGTGAAGTGAGTAATCGGTTCAATATTTGCCTCCTTAAAACTCTGGTAATTTTCACTGTCACTGAAGTGCAACAATAAGTCAGATGTGTTAAAATCAGATGACCTAATCATCCAACCTTTGTTACAGCTTTTCTTTCATCTACAAAAAGAGAGGACCTTTCCAGAATTCAGGGCAAGATTTTATATAGCTGAAATGGCCAGTGCCCTGGGATATCTGCACTCACACAACATTGTATATAGGTATGTTGAGCATCTTAAATGATCTATTGTCCACTCTATACTACATTAATAATATAGTACTTCATTGATTGATTTGTATTTATTGATTTTCAGAGACTTGAAGCCAGAAAACATTCTCCTTGACCATGAAGTGCGTATTTCTATACAGTTTACTTTTTTTTTTTGGTTTTACCCTGAATCCACACTAAAAGCAACCATTTTAGCTTGATCACACCCACTGCACACAAATTTGGCAACGGCTAGCTATAACACTTGAACTAATAAAGATTAGCATTTAGGGCTTCAGACAGCACTACAGGTCTAAACTATACTTTTTAGACTTTTGTTTGACCACTGCTAGTTTTTCACTTAGACAGCATGCAGGTAATTTATTTAGTGTCCTCTAATGGATTGCCTGCCTGAGCTTATTGAGACGTGAGGCATTAGTGAATGGGACTTGCTGAGCTGTGCTTCTGTAGCCAACATTCCTGGGCAACAATACAATCCTCACTCCCCTAGGATAATAATGAGCTGCTTGTGTGGCACATGCTGACTAAAAAAATCTGTTTCATAGGGGCATATCGTCTTAACGGACTTTGGACTGTGCAAAGAAGGCATTTCCCAAACCGACAGAACTACTACATTTTGTGGAACACCTGAGGTACATATCCCCTAGATTTGCAAATTTGCTTAAAAAGTAAAAATGTAGTAATGTACAAATAATACTTTTGGTTCTGTTTTACTACAGTTTCCTAAAATATGAAATTGTAAAAAAATAAATATATAAAAAATAAATAAATTAATTAAAGAAAATAGAAAATGCTTACAGTCACATCATACAACTTTTTCACTAGTGTGGTAGCCTACACAAACTCTGATTTGATGTTGCTGTAGAGCTCGGGAGAGGGACTAAAGTAAAAATAATTTTGACAGATTACCTACTTTACCTCATAGAACCGGGTCAGATAGTTAATTTGAAGCATTTTTTTTTAAACCTCCAGGCTACAGCTTTATGGGTAATTAAGTGTATGTGTTTTTTGTTTCTGCGTTTTCCACAGTATTTGGCTCCGGAGGTCCTGATGAAGCAGGCGTATGATAACACAGTCGACTGGTGGTGTCTGGGCTCAGTGCTTTATGAGATGCTTTATGGCCTTGTGAGTTCCTTTTACCCATATTTGTTTAGTTGTGTTGGTTAACTTATAGAAATCAGTGAAATATAGAACATCATTTTAATTGAACTTATATATGAGCTTAATGTGTTTCTTTGCAGCCTCCATTCTACAGTAGAGACACGCATGAAATGTACGACAACATCCTACACAAGCCTTTGGTGATGCGTTCAGGGGCCTCCCACTCAGCCTGGTCTCTGCTGCAGGGCCTGTTGGAAAAAGATGGTGCTCTCAGACTGGGGTCCAAGGAAGACTTTGTAAGTGGCATAAAATATTGTAATGGTTTGGCTCCCTCTAGTGGACAAGTCTTCAGTCGACATCTGGTTGCAAATTCGCTGTCTGCACACACTAGTTTTCTTTGAACGCTATAGGATCTGTTTTTACTTGCAGAATGAAATTAAAATACACAGCTTCTTCATCAGTATAAATTGGGATGATCTTGAACAGAAGAAGATCCCCCCTCCATTTACACCAAAAGTGGTAAATCCCTGTTATTGTTTTTGTTTTCTGGTCAAATGCATTACTATTATGTATTTAAGTATATTTATGTTTTATATTTTGCAGAGTTGCCCCGGTGACATCTCAAACTTTGACACAGAGTTTACAGATGAGACTGTGCCTAACTCCATTTGTTGGCCTCATGATCATTCCAAAGTCAACGCCAGTGTTATGGAAGCGGACGATGCATTTATGGGCTTCTCTTATGCCCCAGCATCTGATGACTCTTTCTTATGAGGCATGCTACATTGGCCTAACCAGCTCAACTAAAGGGAACATTTTAAATGGACCATTTTTTTCTCTGTGAAACCAAAGCATCCAGCTAAGCATATTGTCTGTTGTTGTCTGGGGCAAACAGTGCCAGAGAGGTTTTTAACCATTTCTATTTATAGAAATAAATATGTATAAATAACAACTTAATAGCCTCTGGCTATTAATACACTGTCTATACTGAGGCCTTATAAGTACATTTTTTACATAGTTTTTTTCTGGCAAACTTGAATAGTGAACATTCCTACTGCATGGAAATATTCATGCAATTACTGTAAAAAGACGTGTATAAAAGATCTCTGAAATTAACTGGTAAAGGGGAGTACTACAGCTGCCTCTGATTCTGTTTGGTTTGTAGGCCATTTCTGTAAAATGTGCTTCTAAAGCAAAAATACAGGCATTATTGTGACATGTGTCTTTTTAGTATATTGCTATTATTGCGTCAGTACATTTATTACAAATTGCAAAATAACAAATTGTATTTGCCTCTAAAGTTGTACTCATAAACAAAAAATAAAAACAATCAGAAGTTGTGTTTTTTCATTACTCGAAACGTCTCAAAGCGCGCGAATTCCATGTCGTTACCAAGACAACAAAGGTCAACTACTTCAGGGCGCTAAACGTCATAAAAAATGTCAGACACATTTTCTTTGAAAGAATCTGTTTTAGTGTATTTAGACCGCAGTGGTGGTCTCGAGAAACTATCTGAAGACTGCAAACAATTTAATGGTAAGGGAGATATATTGTAGTTGATAGCTTGATTTTCACTGTTACGCCGTGCTAACTGAGGCTAAGCTAACGTTTGTTCATTCCCAGACCCACAGCAGATTGAAGCAGTTTACAGATTTTGTGTCCGTGTAAATCCCTCTGATGTGATTGAGGTGGATCCAGAATTAGGTGACTTTGTCCTGCACAAGCCTCTGAAAGCAACGGCACTATTTCAGTCTGTGAGTCGACACTTGACGTTAGTTCACTGTAGACGGCTTACTTTAGCTTATGATACTCAAACTACACATTTCTATTTTGCAGGTCTGCTTCCTTGCAATAAAGACTCTCTCATTGTTGGATAAAATACATACTGAAAGTCAGGTTGGGATAACGTTTGCTTACAACATAAAATATTCAAATTTCAGTCTTTCGGTCCGCTTATAAATGATGTTTTCTTCAAGGTAAATGTTATTCTTAAGTTTACTCACCTGCCTCCTTTTCCCGAGTACACATTGGATCTCTGTACCGTTCCTCGTGGATTTGGGCCCCTAAAGCCAGTCATTGTTGAGGGCCTTGTGATTGCCATGACAAGGGTCACCAAATATACCCAAGGGGCCCGCTTCCTCTGCATAAATGAAGACTGCACCTGCTCTACTGGTAACGCTGACTGGTTTTTAAAAAAAACTTTCAAGCAATATATTATGCCAGTGAATTAAAAAAATTGCACCTGAAATTGGAAATTGGTAATTTTACTTGAAATATGAATATTCAATTTTACTTTATAGTGTTGGTCATTATAAACTATTGTATGAACTGATTTTCTGTGTTTCCCTAATGCTTTTTTGTAGGATACCACCACATTCGGGTTCATGCTCCCGGAGCCACTGAGTCAGCAACTGTTCGCAACGACTTTAGTTGCAAAATCTGCAATTCTCAGCTGAAAGAGGATATGAAGTTTAGAGTGCTTGGAGGTGAGAGGGACTTTGTGAGCTCATGGGACACTATAGAAAGTCACATTCTGGTACAGCTGTCATATGTATTTGTCTTTTGAGGACAGATAAACAATTGGTGGAGCTGGTTCCTTATAAAGCAGTCAATCTCCTCAAAGGGCATCAGCAAACACCACTAAGATATCAATCTGTCACTCTTTTTCTCAGAGGTACAGTAGTACATTTCATCTGTTCTAATAAAACTGTAACTGGAATAATTACATATAATTAACACATTTATTTAAATTTTGTATGTATGTTTTTGTGCCTCAAACTGAAACCATTATTATATAGTGTCACACACAAGCATACAGTGATTCTTGTTTTATATAATCCTGTATAAAATCCCTCTAACAACATTAAAAAACTAAATTGTTGCTCCACAAATTAATTCATTCATCTTCTGCTGCTCTACTAAATTTATAATACATCCACTGATGATTAATATTGCATGTAAAAATATTTTCAGATTTGTCATTATTTATTATAAATAAGATAATAATTTATCTTTATTTAGAATTTGTGTCACTGGGCACACGCTACAATATGTTTCTTCCCCTTTAAATAACATTGTCCAGTCAAGACCCAAGAGATCTTAACATATTTCAGCACAAGATTAACATATACTGTTGACCTAGTCCTATGCAGGAATTCAATACAGTGAGTTTAAATTACTAAATATATATGTTAATAAGTGCAAGAAACACTCATTAGTTAGATCTACTGTTCAGAGACAGAGAAATCTTTGTTCAGAGGTGACCACTCTGTTTTTCTTGGCAGTGGCTTGTGGTTGGCTTGCATGTCTCTTCAACTAGGCCTGTGCTGTCGTCCCCGACAGCAAGGTGTATATCGGCGAAAACGGCCCCGTACGTCTGCCCCGTACGTCTGCCCATACGTGCTACAACTGTTACCAACGGGACCTTAATCA
>JAVQKC010066595.1:0-30880 GCA_036025475.1 Philypnodon macrostomus
ATTAGGCTCAAACCTGAAATACCTAATTCCCCCCGGCCCTGAACACATCAGACTAATATGATGGCAGTTACCTCTATAGCGCCCCCTATAGACTGAAAGAAGAATGTAGTTTTAGGGAACTTTACTAAATTTGGCAAAAACATCCTTCACAAACAACAAAAAAGTCAAATAGACCCTTCCCATGTTTGTCATCTTAATTGTAAAAACCCTTAGAAATCACACAATGTCTGATTAAGGTGCCCGTTGGTGACACAGCAGTTGTGGCAGACGTATGGGGCCGATCTACACCTTGCTGTCGGGGAAGACGGCGTGAACCTAGTTTAGTGCATTTAGGTGATGAAACTACATGACGTTGCATTAAAACATCTAATAATGACACATTGTGAGAAAACACATTTTGAGAAACCCTTACAAATGCATTAACAACCGCTTACTGTATCAGGCTGTTCTGTTACACTTTCGCATTTAAAAAATGGTAGTGGCTTTTGCATGACTGAGTTTGAAGGTCTAACTATTGTATTTTATTTAGATAAATATCTTAGTGAAATTGTTCTGTATATTAATATTGGCCAATTGGAAATGGGAGTAAATTAGTTGAACAAAATCTTCCTTTCACAGATAATTTACCATTATATTTTTTGTATAGTTTTACCTTGAGACTGTCCCACTGTTTCTCAGTCTTCACATATTTTATCTAAAGCAGTTGTTGACTCGGCTGATGCTCAGCCAGAATTAAAGGAGGAGCCTCTTGTTGCTGATGAAGAGCCTCCAGTCACTGCACCTTCAACCTCAGAGGAGCCTGAGGCAGAAATCCCCAAAGGTACAATTAACATACGTATGAAACATCATAACACACATATCAAGCAAGTAATCAGGTTCACTTATCATGGTCAACTACTCACTGAGGATGCAAGATGTGGAGTGGAAATCAAGAGGATAGTTAATCGCAAGAGCGTCACATGCAAAGATGAGCAAAGTATTCACATCAACCAAGCTCTCCATAGCCATGCGTTGTAACATCTTGCAATGCTATGTATTGGGCTAAGATCTGGACAGTCTCCCATAGGCAATGAGCAAGCGCTTGACTGCTTTTGAGGCTCTGGTTGTATCGCTGAATGCTGAAGATACCATGGACGGCAAGAACAACCAGTGAAGAAACCCCAAAGGCCGCCTGATGAAGACTGATGAAGTACTTTGGCCACATCACACGGGCCACAGGTGTCTTCAAAGGACACTGTTAGATGGCATGGTGTGTGGAGAAGGGGGGGAGGCAACCAAGAGAGACTCGGTCATCCAACGTACAGCAGTAATGTCAAATGGATTATGTGGAGGCATCAAGACCAGCCCAAGAGAGAACAGTGGAGAACATTGCATCCATCCCTCTCAAGGAAGGAACCTGAACCTGAAGATGATGATGAGGATGATGATGAAACATAGGGGAAGTTACAATGATGTATAGCTGTTTAGTAATAAACTATAGCGCTCATAAAAGGGCTTTCAATTGTCAGTCCTTCCTTTAACACTCACAACTTCTTTTTTTAGTAACAGTTGTTGAATCATCTGAGCCAGAGGCAGAACTAGCTCCAGAGCCACGAGCTGCTGATGTTGTGGAGGAGCCTTTGGCCGAAACATCACCCCTCTCTGAGGAGCCTGCAGAAGATCACACCAAAGGTACTGTCCTTCTTTGTGATTATTATTTGCTAAGGGAATATATTGAGAAGGGGGTAGGAAAATACTTTTCGAACAGTTCTTTTGCTCTCCTGATTTTTTTATTTGTCAAATGTTATTAAAGATTTTAGTTCTTGTTTTGTAAGATACTGTAGATTTTTGTATCATTCCTTCTTCATTCATTCATTTGAGATCGCTCTGATTTGTTCAAACCAATGGAGTGGCAGCAACAAGCTTTTTAGAGTAACTTGTTGGTTACACAGAGACAGATGTCCTCCAAATAGCCTCCCTCATCCTGGATTATTTTCACTCCACTTTGTAGAGCACAGTACTACACAAATCAATCTGACATTTACTAGGTTATAACATATTCACTTTATCACCTCATTTTCTTTAAACCATTCATTCCTGACAATTTAGAATCTAGCACTGATCTCATTGATCTAATGCAGATGGATCCATCCTCAGTATAATGTGCATCCACATGGAAAGAAAACATCTTGGGCTCAAACTTGGACAGGGACAGGAATGCTATTATACCATAGTGCAAGCCTTGATAACATTATCAGGCATTTACTCTATATCGTTTTTGTCTACAGAGGCAGCTGTTGAACCTGTAATTGCTGCAGAGCCACCTCCAGCTGAAGAGACAGAGGACACCCCTCCATCTCCAGAGGAGCTTGCTGTAGAGATTAACAAAGGTAACTACGGTCAAAAGTAGTACATTTATTAAAATTGACCATGCTTTATATGATGCTTTGTTTGTTGGGTTGATTTTCGTCTCAGGTGCATTGGTCCAGAGGTAGTTTTTTCAGTGTATGCCTCCTTTTTCTTTGCATTTAGAAGTATTCTAATCAGTTGTTCTTTGCCTCTCAATCAAACTTGTATAAACAGACCAATTCTTTGTATACAATAGACACACTCGCATTTAAATGCATGAAAAAACTAGGTGTATCAGAGTCATTGCTAATCTGACATAATATAACCACTGCAAACCGGTAGGGAACAGATTTATTTTATGACATTTTGTTACTGTTGCTCTTCATCTCTCTAGGGAGCGGCTTCAAAGCAGACCCTGCTCTGATGGACTTTGGTCAGTCAAACCCTGAGGATTCAGACCTGTACAGCATGAGGAGCTGAGAAATAACTACTCTATAAGAGCCATCACTGTCACATTCTCATTCAAACTCTGTGCTGTTTGTAAGTCCATTATCATTATTTCCATCATCTGCCAACATCTTTCTATTTTATATTTGTACAGTAAGTCCGTGAACATATGTTTGCAGCAGAAGTGCAATAAACTCAACTTTACAAATCTAAATCATTTTTGTACAATCCAGGAAAGTACTCCCACAAGTGTTTTTAATTTGCAGACGAGTGATTGGCAGATTCTTCTTCTTTGTGTCACTTAACAATTACTGGCTTTTGTGCTGCAGTTTCTCAGTCGCAGTGCTTGTATTTATTGTAATTTAGCCCATTGTGTGTAGGCTGCACATATGCTGGCAATTACTGCAAGATGGACTAGTTTCAGTTTGTTGAACAAAAAGTTGTTGATTTACCAACTCTGAAATAAAGATCTATTTTCACAAATTGATTTGATTAATTTAATGCCTTTTTCTAAATGGCAATATCTCCTTGTCCCAGTGTCCATTTATTTAATTATCAAACTATCAACTGTGCTGAAAGTGAGTTTCAGTATATTGTATAATACTGTAAAAAACAGTATCAAGTTGCAGAATTGTAAATCTTGAACATTTGTTAATCTAATCTACAATGTACATTACATTAAATGGACACATATGTGCAACAGGAGCATGTACAAACACTGTAAGGATACATCCTGTATGTATTTAGTTACCACATGGTTTTGCTTATTTCCTGACGACACAGCTTGCACCAAGGGACTGGGCTATCCCTTCCATCTGTACAGCCCTTTACTGCTTCTAAGGGACACTGGGACCAACTGGACCTCATAAACTCAGCAAGAGTACGACCAATGTCATGATCCTAGAGGCCGAGTATGTGTCCCACTGTGTGTTTTTGCACTTATGTTTATGAAAGAAAGATACAATGGCGAGATGTCCAGTTTGTGTGTTGCCGGTTTGGGGTTAAGGGACTCTGCGGTGATTGGGTTGTTCCTTTTTAAAACGGCTACTGTGTAGCCTCCTGTGTACTGTTTCAAATAGAGCACATACAGTGTAACACAAAGAGTGGGAATCTGGAGAGGCATACAAAGGTTTATTCTCACAACATGTTAAGCCAATGATTAAACGTATCATTTTTCTGCAAGCTATGGGGATAACTTCAATCAGAATGGCGCTTACACGTTATGGAAAGTTTTGACAAGTTTTTCATTATCATCAGTTCTATAGCGCCTCCTATAGACTGAAAGAAGAATAATTTTAGGGAAATTAACAAAATTTGGCAAAAAAATCCATCACAAACATTAAAAATTGTTTGGGGGAAGGCCTCTTAATTGCTGATTAACAATCAAACCCTTAGAGATCACATATGATTAAGGCGACTGTCATAGCGTGCAATGAGGGAGGCCTGAACATCATCCCTCATGACTTTGAATTATGTTATGAGAACTAAAACAGCACTGGTCCTGTCTTTTTGGCCACAGTGCTTTATTTAGCCTTGCACAACGGAAGTTGGGGATCACAATCCTCAACTTTCACATTTGACCTTCATGAACTAGATTTTCCATAGGGGACTTTGGGATGGTGATGATTTTGCGGTGGTTATCTTCCCAGGGTCAAGCAAATGAGTAGCTCCCCCTTACCCTGAGCCCATTTATCAGTGCAAATGTAAACATCATTATGTAAGTAAATAAAAGTCTTTGGGGACACTTAAAATAAACACTTTACATGTTTGCATATGTATACATGTGGGATATCTTGTCCCTATAGGGCAACTGTACACTATGTGTCTCAATGCACACTGTCACATTTTTCCATTTAAATCCATAATAAAAAATGGGATCTGTAGTGGACAGAGTGACAATGTTCTGTAAAACAAAGACTTCAGGTTTGTTCAAGAATAAAGAAAATTGTAAATTTTTTCCCATAAGCAAAAGGATAATACAAGGCAATCCGATTATAAGAATGTATAAATCCATTACCTATTTACTATTTTACAACAAAGGTCCAGAAAGTTGTGGTGTGGTATAGTATGGGATAGAGTACCATTGAGTATGGACTATGAATAAATAAATGTAAAAAATGAACTATTTGTCATACTGTCATGTATTTTAATTAGAGCAAAAGTTTGATGCCCTCTGCTCCGTGCCTGTTATCAGTAAAGGCCTGTGTTTGGATATTCAGGCAAGCACACAGTGAATCACACTCCCACACGGCCTCCAAATAGATCTGTCCATCTTATGCTCAACGAGGGGTCTGCTGCCAGTGTCCTACCAAAAGAAACAATGTACCAGTGAATCATTTTATTATCAGGCATAAAAATGGAGGTACGTTTCTCAATCAAATCTTTGCTTTCAAATATTTTGTGTACTAGAATTACTAAACTAAATCATTTAGACAGGAATTGTATAAAAGAATGTTGTGTCATATAAATACATGAATGTTTTTTTTTACATGTAATCTGCCTCAGGCCCCTAATAGTTTGGGACAGGCCCAGCCCACATGACCTCAAACATGATTAAACGATAAATAAATACCTGTAAAAAGTATCATGTTTTTTTGTTTTTTTTTACCTGCATGTACCCACTGGTTATTTTAAGGGTATATATATATATATATA
The DNA here is from genome assembly GCA_036025475.1 of Philypnodon macrostomus. NCBI lineage: Eukaryota > Metazoa > Chordata > Actinopteri > Gobiiformes > Eleotridae > Philypnodon > Philypnodon macrostomus. Next base: position 5,431 of record JAVQKC010066595.1, read on the forward strand.
TATATATATATATATATATATAAACACACAAATATAACAAAAAAAAATAAACCCCCTGTATGTAACGTTGCATAGGTACACTACTGTTGACTTAACAATGTTATTTTAAAAAGAGTGATAAATGTATTTTATATCAGTTATATAAGAACATGAGATACACATGGTTATTATAGTGTTGGCAGCGAGAAACAGAATTATCTTTGGTTTTATTTATAAATCAAATTGATTGAGCAATACTTTATGCTGAAACTCTGTAACTTTGTGCCAGGACATAATTCAGTTGAAATGAAGCCTCACCGTGCAGTCAGAGCAGGAGGCTGCTCTCAGTGAGGTTTCGGTGAAACTGTGGGAAGGCAGAAGTAATGCACTGTTTTTTTCTGTCTATTTCTGTAGGCCAGTGTGACACCATAAATATCTGATTTGAGTTGTCATGACTAAGGGCCAGTGGATGTTTGTGTGCAAGAGAGCCAACAACTGTGCATACCCAACATGCCAGCAGAGGAACATTGTATTATGAAGTTTCCGTTTTGGATATTTTATTTGTATGACATGGCGGCGCATTCCCAATTTTTCATATCCTGGTGTGAGGCAACAACGCACCTCCTCCGAGCCTTCAAAACATACAGCGTTATGTCCTGCCTTCATCCATCATCCTCAGCATCAGCTTTCCCACGGCCATTACAGACATGTCACTGACTGAGAGATGCTCAATGAGGTGGAGTACGCACGTCTCAACACACATAAACCACATGAGAGTGTTCGCACACATGCCACGGTAAGCTGCGGCTGGATGTGACAATAAGAGATTAGCTACAATAAATCAGGAGGAAGAGTGGTGAATAATTAGCATTCAGTATTTCACACAATAACTAATGCATAAAATCAGACCCTTGTTTAAAAATGTAAATCTTGTTGGAGTGTTGCAGCCAAGAGTGTCTAAAGCCAAGTATTATTTACAAAACCATTTGAGGAGAGATATTAGTCATTTTTCATGCCTGGAAATGCTTTTGTATTGCCTTAGAGGAGCTGGAGGAAGTGTCTCGGGAGGTGGAATATCTTTTTTTGAGTGTGTGTGATGTCTAATATGTGCCTACAGATTAATCTCTATCTGTAAAGTCCTCTGAGGCAATTATGTTGTAATTATTTTTAAACTCTATGGTTGTGATAGGGCTTTACAAACAAGATTCAATTGAATTGGGATTAATTCTCAAAACATTAATTTGATAATCTTACAACCTCAGCAAATGCAAAGCTCTGGGGACCCCCTGGAATCTCTGGGGATCCCTGGGGATCACTTCCAGGTCAGGAAGCACTGATATATAAAGTTTATGTTTTAATGTGTCTTTAAGTTTAAATCCCTATTTCTGGCCTTTGCAAAAGCAAAGTTAGCTGCTACTAACTGTATATTTGACCACTTCAATACGAGTGGAACAATAACATTTTGGATTGTATTAGTATGTCAAGGAGATAAGATATTTCCCAAAAACAACCACCACTGACTGACCTGTCTCTTTTTACTGTAACACTTTCACGACATCATTATATTTCGTGCTATTTATACCCTTACATAAAAACCCTCCACACATATTGCACATGAAGCAGCAGCAGTGTTGATGCCTGCACACACACGGACTCTCGCCAACACCATTGATCAAAGCAGCCGTGATGTAATCGGCCTTGGAGCTTTGCACGCATCCCTCATTAACTTCCACCAGAGGCTCTAATGAAAAACCACTGAAGGGAATCTCCGCTTTTTCTATATTTTTTTCTTCATCTTCTCATCTTCCTCGTTCACTCCCCATCGCAGTATTCTTTACCCATCCTCCTACTCATTCATCTTATGTTTGGATGTGCCTCCCCTCCACTGCTGCATGGGCCCTCGCGGCTGCTCGGACTTCCGCTGAGACATTGTAAATATTTCCCATGGCTTATCTTGACCGCTGGTGGGGGGAAAAATGACACCCACCATGATGCGCTACTAATTAATGGACAAGTAGAATTTGTAGGTTCAGTGGCCTTAGTGAGGACAGATGGGGATTTCACTTTGATATCATATGGCCGGTTCATTAGAGGCAGGTATATGGGTGTGTGCCTGAACTGAGCTGGTCACTAGAGACACTGTGCTATAAATAATACACATCTTGCCTTTATTTTGAAGTAGGAGGGAAATAGAGACTTGATTAGTAGATCTAGTGCGTCCAACGTTTTACAACAAGTACCACCTCAGACAAAATTTGGCTTTGAAAGTATCATTACACTATAATGAGCCCATGTACCACCAGTGGCCCACACTACAATTTGAGAAACACTGTTCAAGACGTTATCATCAACATTAGGCCTTCGTTTGGAATTAGGGCCATTCCGTGATTATCTTTTTAAATAATGAGTTCTTGTGTGCGCAAACATAGCTTCTACTGGCTCATGTTATGCTGACAAGTGGTGCAGTGTTAATGAGAATGTAAGTGACCAAAGCGCTCGAGATATTGATCTACAAAATGTATTAGGCTCTACATTATTTTTACATTATATTGCATACTTTCACTTTAAGCCGTGGTTTTGCCCGGGGTGAAATGGAAAACCAAATAGAAAGAAAATGCTCTCTTTTTGCTCCCCACAGGCTGGCCCATGTCCACATCCATTCCAGCCCCTTGGTAATGAAGGTGTGACGTGTGAGTTACTTCCCTGTTGTGCAATCATTCAGAGGCTCTTGGGAGCTATAAGACCCCAAACTCATCTGGTTTCTCATAGTCTCCAGGATTTTACGCACATTCACTCACACACACACTCTTTAACAGGCATGGTATGATCTCAGATACTCAACGACTTACAGAGTCTAAAACCAATCCTCAAGACATGAACTGTAGCCAGAAGGACTGAGAAGACTGTCTGCTCCGACTGATCACAAGTCATTTCAGGTGAAACTTTTAATATACTTTCACAAACTTTTATGAGCTGTGTGTTTTGATTAGATCGGATGGTGCACGTCTTGTCTAATTTAACTTCTGCTATTTGGACATTCCTTGAAGATGAAAATGCATTAGGTGTAGTTCGTACAACCTCAGTTTTGTTGCCTTTAATACGTTTTACCCAAATGTAGCAATTTTTAATTAGTCTGACCTTTTGCAGATATCAAATTAAAAATGAATAAACTTTCTTTCAACTTCTACGGTTCATGTTGTACAGACACAACCTGAACTGATTTATGGTTTTAGTATTAGTTTATGCACAGTTTGTTCTGCTTCGTTCTCTCCAGATTTACTCTCAATTTTGTCTTGTTTTTGATGCAGACAGTTCTTTCTGTCCTTGTATATAGTACATTCGCTCCTGGTTTGGTACTTATCATGTTTTTACTCGTCCAGATTTACTCCTGTTGTACTCTTTAGTGCCTGGCATTTTGTCTAGGGGTAAGTTATGTTTAGGTCCTTTGTGTATGGTCTGGTCCTGTGTAGTCATGATTTACGTCTAAGTAGAATTCTGTGTGTTCTGCTGTTCATTTGATAATGAGGTAACCCCAGAATATTTAGCAGCCTTGTTTACTTTGTTTGATATCAGTTTGAAATCATGTATGTCTAATGTAAAGAGACAAATAGAGAGGATGGAGACAGATGTAATGTGGGAGTGAGGCTGCTAAAATTTCATTACGACCTAATGCAGCATGTATTTTCGCTGAGATTTCTTATCGCCTCCGACAGCCGTGAGGCGAACACTTGAAGTAACAGTCTCCTTAAAAGGTCATTTCATATGTATCTTTTTATTTCCTAGGCGAACCCGGGATCTTTGTGACGCAAGTGTAGGCCTGCATCCAGTGCCGTAATGGAAATCCAAGATGACTTGCCCCTGGTCAACTCTACAATAGAGACATATTCAATAAGCACTTTGATTCCGCCCGTGTCCAACTGCACAGACTGGCCTGATGTCCAAATAACCACTTTAATTCCCACTATATACAGCATTATCAGCATATCGGGTACTGTGGCCAATACTCTTGCCATAAGTGTCCTGGCCCACTCCAGCACATCTAAAAGTGTGGCCAACACTTTCATGCTCAACCTCTGTGTGGCCGACCTGCTGTTCCTCCTGTCCCTCCCTCTGTGGGCCGTGTACTATTCCCAAAGTTACAACTGGCCTTTTGGACGCGTTGCTTGTAAAATCTCTGGCGCTTTGCTCAACTTCAATCTCTACGCATCCATCTTCTTCATCATGTGCATGAGTATGGACAGGTATCTTGCAATTGTGCACCCCCTTCGCTCCGTAAGTGCACGTGACCCCAAAATAGCAATAGTTACTTGCATGGTCGTATGGGTTCTGGCTTGTGTCTGCTCGGCGCCTACATTAGCTCTAAGGGACACGCACACGATAAATGTGAACGTCAAAGCATGCGGCATCAAATACCCAGACGTCACCTGGTTCTTAACTCTGGTCTTGATGAAGATAATACTAGGGTTTGTGCTGCCCTTGATTGTTATCTCTTGTTGCTACTGCATCATTGGACAACACTTACTCGTAGATACAGGCCTGGTAAGAATGCAGAGTACGTCCTATTCCCTCAAAAAATCTGTGGAATCCCAAGGCCAGTGTGGTAAATTAGAGAGACCTCCGACCCCACATGTGAACCCTCGGTCCAGTAATAGCCGACCGCTTGAAGGCAGAGGTCTGCAGAGAGTCTTGTGGACAGTAGCGGCTGTGGTGATTGCATTTTTCCTTTGCTGGTTCCCGTTCCACTGCGTGACCATGCTGAATGTGGTAAAAACATATGGCTGGGTGGACGGCTGCTGGGTGGACTGGACCATTAATAATCTGACCCCAGTAACTCTGTGTTTGGGCTTCTCCAATTCGGCCATCAACCCGCTTCTCTACTGCTTCATCGGACACCACTTTCGGGGCAGACTGGGCGGGCTGTGCAAAGGCCTGTGCGCTGGTGTGAAAGCCCGTGGAGAGGATCACTGCAGTCAGAAGAGGGGGTCGTTCAGTACCAGACTGAGCTCTTTCTCACGAAAACTCAGCGATCTCAAAGACCTGGCCATAGTGGAGAACACCTGTCCGGCATGAACGATGGACTGGGTCTTACATTTGCTTTATAAACATAAGAATACACAGTGTCAATCAACTGCTGAGATAATAAAGACACTTTCAGCTAAACATAAAAGAGAGCATCTTATTTTATTATTTGGAATGAAAGACAAAATTTAGAGGCTTTGAGAAGACCATTATGATTGTATATCATAGATGCTATTTTATTGGATTACACATCAGTACATCACAAAATACATTTTAAGTGATCTGTTATATCACTTCTGTCACTAGATGGAGTCGTGAGCTACAGTGAAAAAGTGTGCCCAAGATGTGTTAATGCTGTGTTAATGAGGCCAAATAGAGATTGAAAACAGAATTGTAGTAAACTTCAGCCCCAGGTTCCTTGAAGTGGGTCAAACGCTTGGCATGAAATAAATATATTCGGTGTTATTTACAGCTCTGGGTTACTTCTAAAGCTATATGGTGTTTATAAATGGGATTATTAAATATGCAAACATGTATACAATATATGTTTTGTACCGATAGATTGAGTTGTGAGCAGTGTCATAGTCTTATTATATTTTGTTGACTCTTAATTAATGTTAACAAATGGGATTATCGGTGAAAGGATCAAATGTATGAAATATAAAACCCTCTGTTTCCTACTTTGTTGATTTGGATATTCATAGCATTGACAAATTGCTGTTACTATGAAAATTGTTGTGTAAAAACTGGGTTGGTAATAAAAATGCCTGAAAGCAAATTTTATGTTGTACTTCTAACTGAGCAGCTTGGTATGTCTATTCATTTTAATTTGTATAATAACTTCACAATGCATGAAATACCTGTGGGTCTATACAGTATACCGATGCATTCAGGTTGAATTAGGACAAAAGTGATGTTTTCAGGCCACCAGCTCGGAGAGAGAAGAGTAACATGTTAGTAGGAGATTATGGACGACAGGAGGGAGGCCAATACTTTATGCCAAGAGAATGTACCAAATCTGTGCCAGCGGAGTCTGACAGAGTTACTGAAATCTAAAGTGACATTATAAAAACAATCATGTTCAAACTGAATTTACTTTCTGCATCTCCCAAGTCATATACAGTACAGTATGCTGCTTTATCTACTATCCAGTTAAATATGATGCATTGTGGCAAAATACACCTCATGTAGGGTACATGAAGAATCGTGTGACTTGTGGGCTTGCTTGTCTTGAGTAAACATTTGTATTATTATCAAGCCTGCTATTTCTCTATATGAGTTCGTTTTTGGAAGAAAATGCCACTGTTGTCCAAAGAAAATCTACTACAGACTCTTCATGTTTTGCCAAAATCCGCAAAAGTTCTGTTAGTTATTGACATATTCAGGTCATTTGTCAAAAATCGAAACTCAGCCCAATGATTTCAAGCCTATTAAAATCAAAAAGGCAACAAGGAATGTTTGGGTCAAAAAACATTAAGATATTAGTGTTTACTTATAAGGTTATCTTTCAAAGTGGCCTAATGACCTGACCTTACCCTGTTGGCTAATGCGGTCCTGTCAGTTTAAGCCTGTTCAAATACTTCACATTTTTGGTGAAGACATATTCATTTCTCCTCGGCGCATTCTTCTTCCCCAGCTGTACCTATTCTTCAGCAGCTGGGACAGAAAGCTTTCTCTGTGGGAAACGAGAGCTCCAGACACATTGTGGTTTTTTGCCTCATATGAAACCCAAGCATCATCATGTCATACCAATATCTCCATGAGGCATTCAAGGCCAGCTGCTTGTGTTGGCTAAAGGGGTGGTATAATCAATGATGGATTTCTGCTTGCTATTTGCGTCCAGTATGGATCAGCCGTTAACCCTGTGTAAGCTCAATATCTTATTTTTGCTTTTCTGGAGGCCACTGGGTTGTTATAACACCAGGACGCATGAATATATAATGCAAGAAATGTCTTCACATGTCTAGAGCTGGTGCTGGTTTTTCTGGTAACCATGACAGCTTGGGTTTCTTAAGGACTAATGGGGCAGCTGCAAGAAATGGTGCCCAAACAGTGGGTCTGTACCCAATTTCTCTATTTTATTCTTGGGGCACCAGAAAAGGCTTCTATTATAATTATGCTGCTCATGAAATGGGCAGGTAAAATATATAGAATGCTCCTAAAATGCACTATAACCTAAATGACTCTCACCTGGTTCCACTAACCCATGCACTTTCATGATATGCTGTTATTACACTGTGGCATTTCAATTTTTAAAAATATTTTTTTTCCCCAAAACTTGACTTGACTTGTATATACATGCATGTAGTGAGTAAGAACAAAAAATAAAGAGTAATTAAATAATGCATAAACAAAAACTAAAAACACAAAGAAAAGCACTAGGCTACTTCAATGTGTTTTCAAATAATTATTTTATTATCAGACATTGCCCTGCAGGCTAATCCATATTTAGGCTACTTTTACATAACCTATAGGCTATCGTTTTGCTGATTGGATAAGAGCTCCATATGTTAAAAATGTGAAATACAGGTGTCACTGTTACAGTCACCTTCTTGTTGGCCCTATAGGTGTAGGTGGGTTACGACTGTGTGAAAACTAGTTACACTTTTTTAGAGATCAACATAGCAAGTGACTAAGAGCGTTTGTTTAGGTCGGATTGTGATTAATTTGGCAGTTTTGAAAAGTGGGTCCCTTAAATAGCCTAATAATTTGTGTAACACCGTCCTTCCCGGCGCATTGATTTGATATGTACCTCAGTAGATCCACGGGGTGGCGCTATAGAGCTGTAGACGCATTCAGAAATAGGTCCAGTGCGGACCGACCCACAGCCCCAGCGCTCATGATCTTTTCTGAGCCGAGGGAAGGCGGCCTGTGACACAGACGGATGACTCCTGTTGGCTGTATTTCTGTATGTACAGAAACACAAGTTCTCAGACAAATGCTCTATTTAGAGAGGTCACACGTGGAAACACTGTTTTTAAAAAAAATACATTAATTGACAGGAGCTCTGAGCACAGTCCAAAACCAGCATTACACAAATACACCCAGAATGACATTGACTTTAAGTACATGACAGTAGCCATTTGCTTATCCATAGTCCATACACTTTTTACTGTACTGGTTGTATTGTTTCAAGCTTCCAGGGGCCCATACATGAAGCCTAAAATAACCATGCCTTGCTAATTACACTTTATATAGTAACATATAGCATTACAAAGCCTCTATGCTAGTTTCCCCTTTTCTCTTTATGGTTAAACCATCTGGTTACTGTGGAAATTGAGAATTTTCAGGTAGGACTTAAAAAGTGCCAAATACAGAGTTTGTTCAATACAAACACATACAAAAACCATGTTTGCCTTGAGACCCCAAATGCTAAATCCGCCACTGGGAAAAGCTAATAGATTATGAGGTTGTATAGAGCAGTGGTCAGCCTATAGCCATTTTTATTTACATGTAAAACAAATTGGAAATAAATATGCCGCCAATTGTTACTTTGATTCACGGGTCACAATAAAATGCATGAATACATTTAGATCTCACAATTGAACTCCACTGGTAAGACCAAGTCAACAGACCTATTATTGCAGTCATTTACAAAAGATCCACCCAAGTTACTTTTAAGCGTTATTTTGACAGGAGCCAGAGCCCAGTGTGACAGCAGCATTAAAATGTTGAATTACATCCATCTCACATGACAGATGAGCCCCCACCACCAGTGCACCGTGTGTTGCTGCTGCTGCACACTCAATATTTGAATCACCAGATCCCTAATTTGACACAACAGAACTCTGTGAGTGACAGGACAGATTGCAGGATGAGTTTGTTGTGGCTCAAACAGTATGCCGTGGTGTGCGGCTTCATTAGCTGGTCCTGTGAAGCAGGTGTGAGGATTTTATGAAACATTTTTGACACAAAAAAGGGGAACATGTGATTTGCAGCGTAGATATCAAGACGATTCAAGTGTGAATTCTGCTTATTATGTAAATCATGTTTCCACCATAGCTGCAGCCCTATATAGCCCTGTATAACTTAATGAAAAGAAATAAGGAATAGGTCAGTATTATGGTATATAGTTTTTAAACTCCTATTAATTAAACACTAATACAATTTTCTAATCTTATATTTTTTTGTCGCGTGTGAATGGAGTCTATATGGTACCCTATGCAATCAGAGCCGATACATAGAAATGCTGACACACTATATGCACTCAAAAATTAATTCCAAATGGCCAATTTAGAATCACATACTCACCAATAGGCTGCATGTATGTCTTTGGGATGGTAAGTGGAAACTGGGGTATTTGGAGAGAACCCTCAGAAACATGGAGAGGACATGCAGACTCCAATCACACTAATAAACCTGACATACACATACATACATTTCTTATCTCCTCAGTCTCAGTTCCTTCAAGTCTTGTTTTGGAGTAGTTACGTCAACATTTACATTGCAGAGAAATGCACACATTCTTCTGTTTACCACTATTTTTTTAGAAAAACAAAAAAAAAGCCAGTGTCAATTCATAATAAACCAAGAACTTTTGTTAATGGTGCGAGAGAGAAACAGACGTATGTGCCAAAACTGTGTCAAAATGTAGCTGTCTTTAACCTTTTCTTAACTTACATTCAGTTTTCTCATTGAAGTTACTTCCTGTCAAAAATGCAATCATTTCCTTTGACATGCACAGCCCACATTTTAAGTATGAACGTGTATTTGTGCAAACCACTCCGAAAGAAGGAAGCTATAAAGTCGAGAGGTCAGGCGGAGCTGCTCAGTCTGAGGGAAGCTCTCTTTACCACAAATGTGAAACAGAGAGAAGATATAAGACACTGGACAGCTGCCTAGGCACAAGTGTGAATCAGAGGAGACCAAAGAACGGGCCTATAGTGAAAACAAGTGGTAAAATAAAAGAATCGCTAGGATCGTGAATCTTGGGATGATGGAGGACCTGTCTGTCTACCATGGGGCGATTGGGATGGAGGAGGGGGAGAGGAGACTGGCCCACGACGGACGGGACGGGAGCTACTTAGTCCGGACCAGTGACTCTGTGCCTGGAGTCTACTGCCTCTGTGTACTGTGAGTAACTTCAACTGTCAGTGTATTGTGAACCCAATATTTGTTTGTCAGTTTCTCAATAATTTATAGATTCTTTTGTAATTTATAAATTCTGTTTTGTGTTGTATTTTCAATACTTGACCATATCCTACTACTCTGCAATATGTAAGGATAAAAATAACAGTTATTGTATCTGGTCATGAATAGATAAATAAACAAAAATGAAGATGTACAAAATGGCTTATTTAATAAATAAAGCAAGTACTATCTAAGTAACATTGCATTGGTGTATGTATATATATATATATATATATACACACACACCAATATATAATGTATATATATATTATATATATAAATATACACACACACACACACACACATACATATATATATATATATATATTGCATATTTTATTTATCAGAACATAATTCTACCATGAAAAGCCCATACTGAGCCACTCTTTACTTCTATTTAAATCTATGTATTTCGATCAGTTTTGCTGGTCAGTGTACACTGACAATAAAGGTATTGTGTTCTGAGATTACAAATCTATTTGAGAGCATATTACATGATTTAGTCACAGGAAAAACAGTAGCATCCGGAACAAGCCTACACAACACAACACAACAGTGCCTATAGCTGTGAATACAACCAAGATTAATCTGTTACTTTTGAAGTATTTAACTACAGATTAAATACATGTACACATAACATATACCACTGAAAAACATTAACAGTGAGCATATTTGGGTTTATTATGACTATATCTTGCAGCTCATACAGCGATCTCAATAGAGAGTATTGATCTGTTAGAATGTTATGTGGTAACAGTGGTATTTTATTAAGTTCTGAAGCAGCGACCATCGCAGGCTGCTGTTTTATTAACTGAAAGAAATCTCAGGGTTGAATGTCTTTGTGTTTGTAGGTGCAGCGGATATGTCTACACATACAGACTCCACAAGGATAGCCAGGGCTCGTGGGCAGCAGAAGTGAGACTTTATTTTATGTATTACTTCTTTTTCTCTTTCTAAAACTTTAAATAAGATCCATAGCTCTCAACTGTATTGGGTTGTTTATTAGTTAGCTGAGGTTGTTATTCTCACCAACTTAATTCAGAATTTGAATTTGAGTCAAACTTGGCTTTTAAGCCGTGACAGCAGTGGGAACAGTGTGCAGTTTCTTATTTTGCTAATTTAAAGGTATACAACCCTACATTTATTTGTACTGTTTCTGGGGCTACTGCAATACTGTTTCCTGCTTTTATTATACTCAGAAAAGTACACAAAATACAGTACATAAAATACAGTACATAAAAATACGGATTGTCAATTTCATCACAGTTTAAAAACAGTCAGTGCAGCTTTAAATATATACTTTTCTCATACTTTTCCTATAGGCATGGGCACCAATAGAAAACAGGTGCCATTTCAGTGTTGCTATGTTGCATGTATGCTAACTCTGGAGAAGGCAGAATCATATTTGACAGTGTTTCTGATGGGATATGTAATGGAGCACAGAGAGTTGGCAAACACCCAGAGATGTGGACGTATAGAGACATCTGAAAGCCACGTCTTCCTCTGACAGACAAAGCTAGATGCTGTTGTAACTACATTTTACTGCAGCTCATCTTCACTGACAGCATCAAGAGGATAGATTGTGGAATGCAGATTCGGATTACAAGAATTCACTATACCAGCTCAATAAGATTTTTACATTATTCATGAACAATATCAGTCACTTTGATGAGATATTTCAGGGAATGGAGATAACGCTTGTAGCCGTAGATGAGGACGGGCCTGATTATTAAATGATTTTTGAAATGTGTTCAAACAGCATTCACTTTGACTGATGGCAAAGTGAAAAATACAAATTTGTTTTAAAGAGCTGTGTGTACTGGAAGTCCTTGCTTTGGCAAATTCTACCTTTTGGCATTAAAACTTCCAAAAATACTTTTCAGTTTGAAATGGTTAAAGTGCAGTTATGTATTTTTTTCCACTCATGTCAAAACAGTCTAGTATAATGAGGACAAATGATCTCAGAAACGAAGTATTGGAGCTGAAAACGTCCTCATTTTTTTGCTGTCACTTCTAAGGCCTGTGCTCTTCATATTCACTTTCAGATGACTGCATTCCACACGTCACACTTAGAAATCCCAAAATATATGTTTTTTTGTGTTGACTAACAATTATTTTTAAACAACCCCGGGAGAGTGAATACTTTTGGAGCGTTTTCTGCCTGTCTCCTAATTTAGCTTTCTACACCCATGAGGACGTTTCCCATCTAAACCATTGTGGATGTATAAAAGCATGCTTCCCTTTTAGCATTATGCCATCTTGTCTTCCATTCCCTGCTAAGTCTGGCTCACTAGACCAGATGCCATATAAAAATATAATTGACACTATTCCACGCTTTTGCCTTTGCTCAATGCACTATTCATGGCATGTGTTTTCCCCCCATTCTGGCATGTCTAGTCTCTTTTATAAGGTGAACCAGTGCGAGAGCTCATTTCAACTTGCTTTCTGTCCTGTCCTCTTCATTCATTTCCCCAAGGACTCTGATGTGAAGATGGAGACAAGAGACACGTTTCAATTCATCCCAAGTCTCTTTTGTGTTTTCTCAGACCACTCCCGGTGTGCAGAAGCGATATTTCCGGCATATCAAGAACCTGATAGCAGCCTTCGAAAAGCCTGGACAAGGAATCGCCATTCCTCTCCTCTACCCTGTCACTGCTCAGCTACGCGCTTCGCAGACATACAGCCAGGCACAGACAACTGGTAATGGGCTGTCAAATACACACGGCGATGGCTCCAACCATCTCTTCCAACACAAGACGCACAATGCACAAGAGAGGCACAAGAACAAGGAGGCACTGGCGTAGGGACAATCCCCAAATTTACCATCGACCTAAATACGGACAGAATGAGTCAGGAGCTTCATCATGGATGTGTTCTGTACGCAAATGACTAAACCTCATGTTTCCTGTAAACCAAGGCGTTTGTGTTGAATGGATAAATGTTGAGCTGATATTCAAAAGATTTGGCATGCGGTCAGAAGAAGTCCATAGACTGTGAAAATAACATCAAGATCAAGAATATTAGGTGCTTTACTGTCAGGCAGAATGATCTTTTTTTTCTCGACACTCACAGTCAATGCCTGTGCTGTATGTTATTGCATACATTTACAAGTAAGCAAATGTATCCTGTGTAGTTTTGCAGCAACAGTTATAATATAAAGTCTGGAATATTATTAAGTATTAAGTGATGTGAGAGCATATAACCCCATCCATCCAGCTGTCCTAATATATGGCACCTTCTGATTCTTTGTGTAATGTGTGTCATGAGTCCTATTCTTATTTTCACTTACTCTAAGGACTCTAGATTCCTGCTATATGTATCTCTCAACCAAGCTGTTTTGATTAGATTGAATGGGTTAACTGACTGTAGATTCACAAATAACTCCTACTTCTCATTTAGTTTTTCCATGAAGTGTAACGTATAGTGACTATGTATGCAAATAAATTCACCTCAACAGTGTCTGTGGGTGTGGATTACACATGTTTTTGAGCATCGTAGAAATCTTGCACAATACGGCAAATAAAATTTACATATAGCCTTTGCATTGAAGTTTTGTTGAGCATTTGTATTTTGCATATGCTATTTTTTCTCAAAGTTCTTCATAACTTAGAAAGATGTGAAATATTAAAATGCTGCAACATTAATATCCATTACTGCATATAGAAGTTGACAACAGATATTGTGCTCTGTTCTTAATGCAATTCATTTATGCGAATGGTGAAGGAAATAAATTAAATTGGTTGCAATAAAACTGTTTAAACCAGGTCAGTCTTATACAGCATGCTATAGTCTACACATCAGCCTCCATCCGACACAGAATGTAGAGCAAAAATTCAATTTGACATATTGAAGCAGTGATTTCCATGGAGAGACCGCAGGCTGCTGGGGTGGGGGCAAAAATCTGCCATTCATCTGATTGACATTAGCTGTAAAAAATAAAATAAAAAAGAGAGAGATACTCCAAGAGACATTCTGCCCGGAGAATTCAGAACACAGTGGTCTCCTAGCAACCGGACATTCCATCTTTCTAGTTTGGAGATGAGCTTGGACAGTATCTAGCGGAGCATATGGCCCAGATGGGAAAGGTGCATCTCAGACCGTTTGGCAAAATGCAAGTTTGAAAAAAAAAAAAGTATATCACCTGCTTCAGAACATATGCATTGTACGCCACTGTCATGCACGAGCCTGGGAGAGAAACACAAACAATTAATGGTGGGCAGATGGCTTCACAGCATCGGGAGGGAGAGAGTGGGGGGTACAGACAGACGGACGGGGAGGTGGATTAGACTTAGCTAGATTAGAAAAAAGGAAGAAAACAAAAACAAAAAAACCTTCTCACTTTCTTGTTTAACTTTTTTGGGGGGTGAAATGCTTGGAAGTGGTTCACATGCAGTTCTGATTGGCATTTACTAATGAGTGGAGACAAGCTGGAGAGAACGAGCACAGCCAACTCCAGGTCCTGCCCCTTCTGCACTCGCCACCCACTCACCGAGCCTCAGCTGTCACGTTCTCTTTGCCTTTTTCAATGCTTCTTCTTCTTCCTTCTTATCCGCACACAGGTTTCTCATGCATTTCTCGGGTTGATTCATAATGATGGGTGATAATGACGGCACAGATTTTTGAAAAGTTACAAACTCCGCCAAACAAGAACAAAGGGACAAATGTGTGGAGAGAGTGAAACGGGAACTAACTCAGAAGAGAGAAAATAATAAGCAACAATAGTGTATGAAATCCACAATGCAATTATTATTCACACATAATAACTTTAATCAGCATTGTAACCCAATAAAGTCAGATTTTTCAGCGAGAATATTTACTATAGCCATGTATAATTCTTTGCAAAAAACAGTTTTTTCTATTGATTGACAATACCGACACTTACTTTATGAACAACAGAATTTCCAGTTGAGCACTTTTTTCAGTGTGTGAAAGCACTGGCTATGTACATTCTTGATTTTAGTTATACACACTCATAGAAACTACTGTTGGAGCACACCAGAGGCAGAAAGAGCCCCCACATGGGTTATTTCTTCTCTAAAGGGGAGTGTCAAGAGTCAACAAGGCCTCTCTTACACAATATGTAAACGATAGTATCCGAGGTAAACCATGTAACTCAAATGGCAACCGGAGAGCTCTTGATTTGAGTCATGAAGAAGGATTTTTTACTGGCAATCCTAAAGTCTTCATCTCTACAGTTCAGTGAGTCCGATAAGATGAACAGTGTCGAAACAGCAAAAAACATAAAGTCCAATTTATCGTCAGTCAGTCGGGTCGGTCCGTTTCGTCCTAAAGTCTCAGGCCAAGTCAAAAATACAAAAAGCAAAGCCACAGCCAAACCACACAGCTTGTGCCACTGTTAGAAATCGGAGAAACTGGACGATAATAATAAAATACCATCATTTTGTCACAATTAAAGGCATTTGGAAATCATTTTTTCCTCTAGATCTATCTTCTGGTTCTTCTTCCGTCTCGTCATCTTTTAATACAGTATAGAAACAGTAGAACAAATCAGAGTAGAGTAGAAACAGGCAGTCTTTGGTGGGGCGGGGGGCTGCTGTGTCTCTGTTACCTGCCCCCCACCTCGCTCAGTGTCATGAAGTGGATGTTGGCGGGGCAGTCGGACAGCTCGGGCTGCTGCTCTATGGGCAGGGAGTAATATCCGTCGTATCCCGTGACACGCCCCGTTGAGAGAAGCTGTTGTTTCTCAACTTCACTCCAGGCTCGACTCCCAGTGTCCCCCTGCTCCACACGCCTCCTCTCCTGCTCCCAGGCCCCCTCCACTGCCCTCTTGCGGGCCTCCTCCCTCACCCGCGCCCACTCCTCTTCCTCACTGCCCCCGTACCGCACACACAAACACAGAGCCCCCTGCTGAAGAGTGATGTCGGCGAATCGTCGAGTCCTGCCGTTCAATGTGGCACTCATCTGGGACACGCTCACATTCACCCCTCCCTCAAGGACACGCCCGCCCACCCCTAAACCCAGAGCCAGGTCTTCCTCAATGGGCCGGGACTGGAGGAAGTGGTGTGTGTCGCAGCCGTGCACCGTGAAGCTCAGGCCGCTCAAGTGGACTGCTCCGTTCAAAATGGCCGCCACTCTTCGGCTGTCCTCGCTGGCCACACCAATCACCTCAGCGCTGACCCGACCGTGGGACACTGCGAATCGGATACTGGGACCCAGAAGGGACGGTCTGGAGGCGAAAGGAGGAGGGCGGGTCGGTCTGTGGCAGGTGGACCCCACAGGCTCAGAGACAAGCGGCAGTCTCTCCAGAGAAATGAAGCTCCTCAGCTGTCTGCGCAGCTCACACTGAATACCCAGGACCAGCTGGAGTAAGAGAGGAGTCAGTCACAATCTGTTGTAAACTTTATACATTTGACATTATGTCTTGGAAAAAGCGTTTGTTGTTGGGACGGTCCTATTGTTACTTTTGCATAATTTAACAATTTGCAAATAAAATAAACTGTATTGTGTAAATGTAATTTAAAAGGACAAAAACTTGCTGGCTATATCTGCCTATACAGCGAAATGGAAAATAGGGGAAAAAAGTAAAATGCATTATATAAATACTGGAAATGAAATTGGTCAAATGCTGAACACAGAACTAATATTTTAAAGATTTTTACTTTTCTGCATAAAAAGAAAGCCGGCAGTTTGTTAAGTTTTCCTGGGCTGATGGGTGAGAGATGGGAGTGTACATTGTATTCATATTTACACTGGTGAAATGAACTATGCACAACATGTTCTTCCCTTGAAATGTTTATTAAGACAAAGCATATTGCTGGCAGTGACATTTTCTGAAATAAGCTGCTATACATTTGGCAGTTTGTCTGATTCATAACAACAGAGTTTAATTGTCAGTGCTGAAGTTCACTATTTAGCAAGGGTTTTAATAATTGGTTCACCGGCGGGAATTGAAAACTTTTATTTCACTATTTCATAACAGCTTTAAGCAAATCTCAAACTACACATTAGAAAGAGACTAATTAATAACTATTAAGCTAGAGGCTATGATCAACAATTTAGCTCCAGTTTGGGGGTGATTGTGTACACAATTGATAATTAATCAATGTGCAACAATAACAAGATGGTGTTGGCTTTGGTAGATTTTTCCCATATTTCAGGCTCAATGTTTTCTGCAATAACTATTGAAGTCATTGGCCATTGTTCTCTATAGTATCCCAATATTGCAGGAAGTGATTGGTCTAATGATGAATTTAATCTTCTGCCAAAGAGTGGGCGGGTCACTGTGCTATTGTGGTCATTGGTAGTGTACCTTCAAATGGGGTGGACTGTAGAGTTTTAATCTCACCTTACTCGTGTCCCAGTCCTGTGTCTTGGTCTGGGTCTTCATCAGTTCATATGTTTGCTCCATGCTCCCCACCTCGGGCCTCGGAAAGCCAGGGACCACGTTATGAAGCTGAAATCCAAACAGCTGCAGCCAACTACCAATGTCTAGACACACACCAGCAGCAGCAGCAACAGCAGCAGCAGCACACAAACAGAGAAAAAGGGGAGAAAATTGACGGCGAAAGTTAGAGTCTGGTGTGTACACTGTAAAGTAAACACAAGTCATAAGGCCAGGCAAACAACACCTCGTACAGGAAATGGCACAATACATGAGCTTAATATAGTGTGGTGGCAGCTCGGTTGGTTGTTTTTGTGACAAACATATTTTTTCCTCTTGCAATATCTATCTTGCTGCAGGAAACGTGACAGGCCAAATGGAGGTTGCATAAAACCGAATGACATATGTCCCATGCTAATATTCATCTGCCTACTTCTCTATTCCCACTCAATCCCTTGCTTGAGTTTTGCTACTTTTGGCTCTCTTGGGGAAACGGTATGTTCTTGACAGACACAAGGACAAAACATAGCAGTCTTTGTTTAAAAAAATGATCATAGCAGTAGCTGTCCTCTCTGTTGTTGGTACAGTCTGTCTCTTATCTTATGCTTGTTTGCCACACAACTCACCTGTGGTTAGCATTGTGCCCTGTTCACTTATTCTTTTTGGCAGATTTTTCTGTGTAGGCATGTGTGGGATTTGGTAAAGATGTAGTCTTTTTTTTAGCTTGCAGTAGTGAAATACAATTTAATCACTACAACAATCTTGCAACAGAATACTGTATGTAAAAATGTAAGCAAATGAAACTAGGGCAGTGGTTCTCAAACTGTGGTACATATACCACTGGTGGTTAGCAGGCTCTTTCTAGTGGCACTCAAATCTAGTCTTCATTATTTTACAAAGTGCTTAAAGCTGCTGTACCTAGTGGTGTTTGTATTTATATTTGAGCACAAATAATAATAATAAGGGAGCTGATGTTTTATTTAAAAATTCACAGCTTATTTACAGCAAATTATATTTTTGAGCTCTGGTTTAGATTTTAAGTTTGGTTTTTGTTAAGTTATTTTCTGGCCATAGTTTTAAAAATGGTATATGAAGGTTTAAAAAGCATTGAACTAGGATAAATATTGTGATGGATATAATTGTGTGTTTGTATGGTCGAATGCTACACTAGAGGTAAACATAAGCTCAACACTTTGATGTGATACATTTGTTTGTTGCAGTGGCATATTGGGCCAATTGAACTTTTCTGAATAAAGCCTTTGCTTGTGGGATTTTTGTATGTGTAAATCTCACCTGTGGTAAACTGTGTGACCTCCTCTACCCTTCCCACGGGGCAATTATTCTTAAAGGCATACAGGTTAAACGGCTTTGGCTCCTTGCTAAGCTCCGCCCAAAGCTCGTGATTTGGTGATGTCCATCTTCCTGCTAAAGTATCATAGTCCCGTCTTCCCAAATGCACCAGTCTCGTGAATGGATCATATAAGCCTCCGTGAAAGCCAATGACGAGCTGGAAATCTGGGTTGGTATCCTGGTAGACTTCTCCATAAGGCGTGTACAAGATCTCTTTGACCAGTCGACCTTTGCTTGAAAACACTGCCCTTGGGCTCCCTGTGCTGTCACATGCAACGTAATATTCCTCCCCACTGCTCAGCTCCATGGCTATAAGGTGGCCTTGGAGGTCATAGTACAATGAAGTTATTAGGTTACTGCTGTGGTTGTACAAATGGGTGACCCGCGTAGGCCGAGAAAGATCAGCGTAAAAAAACTGAAGCTGTTCGACCTCGCTGGACTTTGTGGCCACACGCCGGCCCAGCCCATCGTATCTGTACCACACAGTCCGCTCAGTCACCCGGTTGTAGACGCGGGTCAAAAGGCCGTTGGAGTTATAATCAAAAAGATCGTTTGCTCTTTGGCGGAGGAAGCCGTCATCATCTACGCTGTACTGGAGCTCACCCAGGTGTGTGATGCGGTCTCTTTGGTCGTAACGGAGAGGGGTCAGTCTAGAAGAGACAGACATCAACACATAAATATAGGTACAATTCTAGTAGTAAACAGAGCTACTCAAATACTGATTCAAGCAATAACTGTAAACTATTTTCTGAATATATACAAACTAATATGGGACTATCACCTCTAATGCATAAAGGCTGAGCTGCAAGTCTGTGAAGAAAATATATCTGAAAATATAGTAGTTTTGAATCTGTTACTGTTATAATTGATCAAATCTTCTACCTAATTAATGCCAGTAGAAAGCTTCAAATGTGGATGATAATTGTTTTACATTGGCCATGGTTGCAATCCTACTTTTGACATGTATTAGTGTATCAGGGTCATTGTCTGGGCTTATGCACTCTAATAAGGATGAGAAAGCAGAGCTGGCTCACTTCAGAGATTATTGCAAGGTTGATTTTTAACCCACTATGTTTACTTGTTGAATATTCTATGCAGTTACAGAGGACAGGATATATTTTAAATTAGAAATATTCTATGTATGTTGCAAAAAACAGCATCCATTACCAGCCAAATGGGTACAGTTCAGTTCAGTACATTTCAGTTCAAACGTGTTTTTACAGTATGGTAGAAAGTATTTGCAGTGTTTTTCACCTTGTAAATCATATATAGACATATATAACCTACACACACACACACACACACACACTTTAATGGCATAATATACCTTGCACTGGTGCCATGGCTGAGAAGGTTGATGTTGCCATTGAGATCATAGCTGTATCTCCACTGGGGCCGCTCATTGACAGAGGCACTTTGGAGTTGGCTGTCTGCATCATATTCATAAGTGTAGCGGGTCACGTTGCTGTCCACGCCCACTCTGATGTCGCAGGTGGTGGTACGGCCCGCCGAGTCGTACTGAATGGTCATCCAATAAGCAATAGACTTGAGAATCTCATACTGCACTTCCACCACTTGGCCGTAAGAGTTGAATACCTTGGTGTGCTTCATTAGATGAGTGGTGATGACCTGGACAAGTAGAAATAAAATAACAACAAAGCATACATTAGTTTTGGATCAGCTAATAATAAGAGTTTGAAGAGTGAGTTACTTCAGATTGATTATCTTTATTCTTATTAAAACATGTATTATGAAGAAGAGCTAGTGTAATAATATTTGTTTATTTAAGTCAAGATTGTGTGCTCCATTTTAGAATGTAATGCAAGGATGACACCTTTGCCATACAACAGTATACAGTATATTATTGTGATAGTATTGTTGACAGCAAAGGTTAAAGCCCTTTCAACTACTTGCTGTCACCAATAGCTTCAGTGCACAAACTAAATTCATGTCTTTTTCACTGCATCCATAAATCTCCTCTTTGGTCCTCCTCTCGGCCACATGCCCGGCAGCTCTACCCAGCTTTTTACTGATATATTTACTATGCCTTTTCTCTACATGTCCAAACCATTCTATAACAAATCCTCCAAACATCGAGCGAGAGCAACTGAAGTATAGCCCATTTTCGAACCCTGACACACCCCTTAATAATGTTGTTTTTACATTGTGCTTACCTGGTTAAGGTCATAGAAGATGACGCTGAACTTGCCAAACTGTTCAACCCTCCCTGACACATCTACATAGCGATACAGATCAATAGGCAGTGGTGTCTCATTGATGACTGCCTGCATACTGGTCACTCTGAAGTTATTGTAGCTGTAGTCAAACCTGGCATTGACAAGACCTTCTTCACTAAAACGGAAAATCTGTCGACTTGTCAAAGGACCTACAAACAGAAGAGAATAAGACATTAGTATGCACATGAACTCTACTTTTTACGGCATATGCATTTCACACACAACCCGCTAACTACCTACATGGGCCTCACTAATCAATTCAAATCAAGGTACTAATTCAACATCATTAGCATGGATACATGTAGCACAATCCATTCAATCTTAACTATCGCACACTTCTATGGCATTTCCAGTGGTGACCTTTAGTATGGAGAGATAATCAAATCTAAAGACAATAGCCATGATGGGCCAATGTGCTTCTTAATGTCAGAACATCAACTTTAACAACACTATCCATCACCTCTGCAGCTCGCTAGGCACATCTCTGCATTCTGGAAAAAGGGGCTTTCTAATGAAACGGCGTAATGGTGCTATTTGAGATGACTCTGATTGCAGTTAAAATGACTAAGTGTCTCGCTTTGGCGACGGTAGAGAGCTGGATCAGCATTACATCTTCTATTTTTATTTTCAGTGGGGGAATGTTGATTCTAAACTAATGGGGAAATGGCAGAGGCATCGAGTCTGAGGTTGGAGGCTTTTTTTGCAACCCCTAGGGAACATGCAGTCTGTTCGTCTCGCTTCTCTAGCTGTCACTTCCCCAAGCTGTCATCGTTTTCTTTTTTGTAGCTCCTTCTCCCCTCACACTACCATCTTCTAGACGTTTCTTTCAGCTTTGTGGTCCCTTACATTCCCCTTGTCTTCATCTCAAGGGACAATTACCACTATCTCCGCTCTCTCCAAGGCTGCGTTTGTTCGGTTAAATGAGATCAGTTAAAAGAGAAGGTGAGACTCTATTCACAAAGAGGGCAAAGTGATAAACGTAAACTCGTGCACAGACGCTTCCCGGCTGTGCTCTGAAGATTAGTGACACCTGACCAAAATGAACCAATCATGAAACTGTGTGACGCGAACCGGTGGCAAAGACGAGTGAACTCTGAACGACCCTGAATGACCTGCAGCCTAAGGGGATTGACCAAGTGCATTACTAATGTTGAGATTCAAAAGTAGCTACTGCCACAGCTGAAGGCCGCTCTGATGGTAATGAGGTTGCAGAGGTAATAGCATCATTTGAAGAGTCCGGTGTAGCTCTAGCTAATTTTCCGTATGAGAAGTGGAGCAATTGTCACATTATTGAGGCTATAATTGACAACCCCAGGTCAAAGTCTTGACTGCCAACCAAGAGTCAGCCTATGTTCATAATGCAGACACACAGTAATTGGAGATCCAATTACTTAAAAAAAAAAAATCAGTGCCATATTCCAGGAAGTTTATAACAATTCAGTTCACTAATGTTGATGTTATTCAGAAGAGTTGAATTGTATTCCTCTGTGCAGAAACACACAAACATATTTACAAACAAATGGCATGCATATTTTTGCTGGCCCTCTCGACCCTTTTTTGGCATTTTTATCGCTCGCTCACTGGATATTTCTCTTTTCTCTCCATTCTCTGCAAACCTTAGAGATGTTTGTGCATGAAAATCACCAGTAGATCAGCAATTTCTGAAATAGTCAGATCAGCACCAATAACAATCTCCTTTAGTTCTAATACTGATGCTTGGTTAACTTTGATGTTGTTTTGTGCCAGCAATGGAACAAGTGACTGGTACGTTAGGGTTAGGGTTAATTTACACATTTCCTGCACAACTACAGCACAATTCCAGTGCATATATATGAATCAATGGGGTCCCTTAAGTTATTCAGACAATATAGGCCGGTGACAAAACTACACTGCATTTTGGGACGGAGGAGGAAATCTATGTAAATACACATAAAACATGATGAAAAATATGCACGCCTCTGCCACCGCAGCTTAAATTTATATATCTTCTTGTTTACTTTGATCAGGCAGTCTGGTTGCGGAGGCGGAGATGAGATAGCGCGGCTCAGCTTAGGGGGTGGTCTCGAATTTACAGCTGCGGTAGACCACAGTCTCTTCTACTCAACAATGCTGGGGCCTATTCACACTTCTAACTGTTGCGAAGACGGTTACAGATCAGACACCGTCACTTACTCAAAGAACAACTACTGAGTTTGAGTGCAGTTTAAAAAGTCTCTGTTATGAGTTTAAGTGAATGCATGTGTATACGTACCTGTCTGCCTGTAACGTATGGATGATATAAAGCCATTATGAGTGAGATGAATAGTTTTAACAGTTCCTGAAGCTTCATCATAAGTGAAGGTTGCCAGAGTGGAGTCATAAACCACTTCTGATAGCCGCGCTGCTGGTGTATACCTTAAAGATAAAGACAGAAAAAAACTTTTGAGAAAACACAAATTGGCAGCTTAAGTAAATCAAATCAAAATGATGCAGTTGTATTTCAATATATGCAAACACGCAATGGCATCTGACTAACACAGGCTGCTTGGTACCATTAAGGAGAAAGCTGCTGCATATTTCAATATTTCATCAAAATTAGCTCGGCTGCTGCTGCAGTTATGGCCTTTCATATGGTGAAAATAGGAACATTTATTACAGCGTCCCCATTGAGCCAATAAGTATTAAAAATGCTAAATGCCAGAACAGTGTATCTGTCCTGCAGTTTTCATCAAACTCAGATCAGTGGTGCCTGAACATAGTGTGATTACAAAGATGGTGACCTTTAATCAGTCTCTTCATTAGACCAATCAGAGTCATTTGTAAGGACAGCTAGATGTGTGCACTACTTTTTGTCAGTTCAACAGATGTAACGGTGCTTTGAATTTTCAGAGATTATAGTCTTTAATTACAGCACCTTCATCAAGCCAATCAGTGTTGGCTGCACCGCCGTGATACCTTTGAGTGTTATCAACTAGTGCTGTCACCAATGTCATCCTTTCCACACTGTATTACAAATTGCACTGCACAGAGTAAAAATAGGTAGTTCACAATTCAACAAAATCTAACACTCAAAAACCCCTTTCCATAAGGTAGTTATAATTTCAAAGTAAGATTGTGATTGTGAACTGGATTGCAGAAAGCTACTTGATAATAAAGTTTGTTTTTGTAAAAGTCAGTCACAAAAAAGGGATAATCTGCCACAAATAAAACCATCTGATAACCACTAATCTCATTTTTGTATTTACATTGCTTCCCATGAAAAAAATATATTAGGTACATAACAAAATGCCACTGCAAGGCTACAGTAGAAGAACTGATGTGTGTAGTTGCAAATTGAAATGTCAAGATACTTTCTGTTCATACACATTGCCCTTGCTCTTTCTCCACTATTTTCTTGTCACCTGTAGATGACGCTGCGCCCTGTTCCCAGATATTGAGTCCTCAGCAGCCGCCCATCGAGGGTGAAGTCCTGCAAATACCAGGCCTGGCTGTCGGGAGGGGTGTAAATGTTTCGGTAGTATCCCACAGAGAGTAGTGACTGTAGCGAGTGCTTCACCATACTAGGCATTGTCACGGCAACCAGCCTGTCCGTTTGGTCATATTCAAACACGTAGCGCCGCTGGCTATGTAGCAATAGCATGATGGACTAAGAGACAGAAACACAAAGTTACATGAGCATAGAGGATTCAAACAATGTCTTCTGCCTGTCTAGCCTGGGCTTTTCTGTTTTTAATGTCGTTTAGTGAAAACTTTACATAAAGGCTTTGTAATGGAGCTTAGCTTGAGGACTCTTCATCTTTGTGCAACAGACTTATCCTTGAAAAAGGTCTTACAAAGAAAACGTATTTAGGTTTTAGACCTTATGAAAATGTTCAATTAAGAGTTTGAATTTAGGTAATACATTGTGTCTCAGTTTCTCTACAAGGTATAATATGAATGCATTAATAATACATGGAATATTCATTAAATTTATTTCTAGACTATAAGATCATTCACTGTTGTAATATACTTCATCATTAATGCAAATTGATTTTAATTAAAGGCAGAAATTGTAGCTGCTGGTAGCTTTTAAATGTATTTTCCTTGTAGTTAGCTCACACAGTTCAGACTGAGAGTACAACAAATCTTTTTTTTCACATGCCCACTTTCAGGAAACTAGTGGTTTTGCTTCAGAATTCAATGAAAATCACAATGTGTAAATTGAAACTTGCCAATGCTCCCTTCTCATGTGACACTGTTAAGAGCCCGGGTAAGTACAAGAAAGATCATACCCATAATCATATTAGTAGTCTTATATGGCCCCTCTTTGAACCGCCACCTTACCGTGGTGGAGGGGTTTGTGCGCCTGAATGATCCTAGGAGCTATGTTGTCGGGGGCTACATGCCCCTGGTAGGGTCTCCCAAGGCAAACAGG
>JAVQKC010066604.1:0-11648 GCA_036025475.1 Philypnodon macrostomus
GTAGGCGCAGACTGGCAGCCACCCCCTCTGTCAGTGTGCCCCAGGGCAGCTGTGGCTACACAAGTAGCTTACCACCACCGGGTGTGACTGTGGAGTGAATGAATAAAGTAATGTAAAGCATCTTTGAGTCTTGAGAAAAGCGCTGTATAAAGCTAATGCATTATTATATTATTATTACTATATGTACACTTTTGAGGACAGTTGAAGACACAATTCACACAATTTGTGCATGTTACTGAAAATGCATTAGTTTGCCATGTCAACGTGAGGGCATTAAACTAAATTCATCACAAAAAAAGTAAGCCCTTTTCTGACACTGCATTTTTGTGGATTGGCTAATTCACCTCAAAAGGTTATTGGTCCTTCACAACAGTCCCTGGTCCCAATGTGGCCATTTGAAAAAAGAAAAAAATATATATAAATAATATGTGGAGAATAGCTAGGAAAGGTGGACAGGAGGATATAGTTTAGTTGCATTTTTTATATTATTAAATAATGATTTGTAGCTTTTTCTGATATTGTACAGATGTCTAAATTACCTGATACCTACATGTCTGTGTGCAATTCTTACATGCTGGACTGTTATAAATCCTGCATACACATAAAAATGACACTATTTAAGATGTGTCAGTCAATGGTATAGGGTCACCCAGGTGGCCTACCCCCATAGCGTCCAGGCATCGATCGATTCCTTGCACAATCCTGGTGACATGCCCTGAGAAGAAGGGGAGGGAGTTGTGGTGCACACACACAGTTCTAGTGATATGGGAACTGTGTGTAGTACATTGGTGTGAGTGCTCCAGACAGCAGGCAGAGTGACTGATACTCAGCCTGCCTCCCAGATGGCCCGCTCAACTCTGCTCCAATCTGATCTCTGAGCCTTTGTTCTGGCATGTTCCATTAGGCCGCCTTGACACCAGTAAAGGCAGAGGGGAGAGTAGCTGGTCTCAGATCAGATACAGCTGAATTATACATGGATTCCTCTTTTTCCCCTCTGTGATATTCTCGTAGCAGCACTGTCACATTTCTGTGTTTGTCATGTCTTTTTTGTTTCCTGGGTAAAGACGAGTAAAGCGCTCCTTGATGATCGACTTAAAAACTCTTTGAAAGCTTGATGACAGCATTTTGGGAGAAGGCAGTAGTAGTGGCTTTAATGTTTTTTTCAAAGATATCCTTTAGTGATTGTGTTCCTGATACCGACTTGTGTCATTAAAAAAAGGGATTGGCTGAAATAAAACATGTCAACTCAGCATGGGTCTTTTTCCATCAAAGTCACACAATGGCCTATAAAAAACAGATCTTTTTAAAGAATATTTTATTTCATGTAATTAGTGTTTTACCTTTGATAAAAAAAGGAAGTTCCTATTCTGTCAAACTCACGCTGTTTTGTAAACTTTATGTGTTAAAAGAGTGAGTGCGTCTTCACACAAGTCATTAAATAATGAAATGACAACTCTTAAAGATAAATGCGTACAGTTGGTGCAGACTGGAATAGCAGACATGGGTTTATAAAGAGAATGTAAATGGGAAGAATGATAGTGTCTGGCCTTTACAGGCTTGTATAAATAAAGCCAGAGTCTCACCTGTGACAATCACTTTAATGCTGTGTCTCCTACAGTGAATCCTCTTTGCATAAAAAAAGATGGAGGCATGGAGTGGAAATCAATACACTGAGGATAGTTACGGCTGGATGTCAACAGGCGATCGAGCCTTTCCTCACACATCACACACCCAGCTGTGAACGATGACGCCTAATATACGGGGTGACCTTCAAAATGTCATAAATGTGTTGTGCAATAAAGTGTCAATATTTGTGGTTATATGGAGCAGGATGACTTTTACAGTAATTGGAACAGCCGCATTAAAAGCTGCAGATCAGTCAACTGATTAAAGACAAGCAGGCTGGATATCCAGCCACAGTCTAATGTTAACCCCCACATGTGCATGCACCCATAGGCACGTGTGGCGTGGACAGAGTTACATGGGGAAGCATACACTTGGCCGTTCCTTTGTTGTGTGCACAGTCAGAATGTGTGTGAGAATATGTGAAGCCCATTTATTATTGAAGGAGTGTTTGTGCCAGGAGAGCCCCTCTCATCCTCTCAGTAGTGAGTCTTCCTATTACAGGAGCACTATTAACCCCGACACACAAGGACATAGTATATGTGTGACAGTGTGAGATGACAGACAGACAGCACTAAAGTGTGTGTGTGTGTGTGTGTGCTCTGTTGTTGTCTGCTCCTAAACCATGTTTTGGATTTTTTAATTTTAGCCCCATCTGGGGCGGGCAGGTGGGCCAGTGTCTGTTACACGAGCTAGGGAATCTTTGCCAAAAAGGGATCTGTACAGTAGACTGCTCAAAATATGTTTATGAGCAGGCCACTATGGCGACAGTATGGTGGAGCCCTGGACCGAGCACTGGGGGAATTGTACTGCCTTTATTTATTTATTTGCTGTCTACAAGGCCTTTAAATGCATTCAAATGAAAATGCAAACGAAGGGGATGGAGTGCAGAAGAAGTGAAATTATTCAGGAAATTAAATTTTCACCTGTGAAATTTTACATACAGTAGTGTTTATTTTAATATAGATCCAGCTATGCAATAAGTCCTATTGAAAGCACAATATTCTTTATTACATCAAATTCACACAAACACAGCAAGTTTAGAGCTTCATTTTAGGCAATGGCTGTTGCTGTGAGGTGTATAATTTTGGGATAGGTAGCTCATTCATTGCGTCCACACTTTTTTTTATATGGTTTACATTCTGAACAAAACTAACTACAGTGTATTCAGATTCAGATATATTGGAAACCAAATAGTGTTTTTTTCCCTACAATTCCAGTGTTCCACTTCTTTGTGTGTACCATCACCTACTGATTGAAACTGTATGAAGAGGTAATTTTACAAACCACAATGCTCAGTTTAACATCTGCTTTTAAACCCACACCGTTTCCAGGCTTTTTCCCCCATTCTTCCCCGTTCACAAAATGAAACTGCACAGTTGCCAAGGCCAAGTAGAAGCAGCTGGTATTTAGTATCTGTGCATTGTCCCAGACTTATATTTAGGTTGCCTTTCAGTTTGAGTTGTGATAAATAGCCTTCAGGCTGATAGCAGTGCTGCTGAATGGAGTTGTGTGTTTAGTGTCAGTGTGGAAGAGGACTTGCTGACTTGGGTCTTTCCATTCTGTAAACCCTATTTGACTCGTCGACAGAGGAGGGGTGGGATAGACTGGGTTAGCGACAGAAAAGAAAAGATTAGGCTACTGTTAAAAAATGCTTCTTATTGCGTGTGCCCTTGGCTAAGTGGGATGGTGAATTTGGATTCTTTCTGCTTCTTTCCTGCGTCTCTAACCAATACAACTGCCACAGGCCCAATGCACATTCTAAATCATGTGCCATAAAATGAATTTTAAACAGTAGTTGTTGTATGTTGTTCATATGTATATTATATGTACACTGTCCCTGTCAAATAAACCAATAAATAAAAATGAATAAATATGAAAATTGCAAGTGGTCACATTTGAGACATACTGCTAAGCAAAGCAAAAGAGTCAAAGTTTATGGTCTCCTACACTGGACTAATATTTAGTTTAAAATGTGGGAAACTGGTAATGATATCAGGATTTCAATGTTCAGAATGCATTATATTATGTATTGCAGCCACTCCCAAAGTCAAGAGTCCTGTGGCCCCCTTCACTATAAAAAAAAAAAATATTCCATTGATCTATTGGATTTATTATATAAGTACCAAACTTAAAGACAGAGCTTACGGTACATGGGTGCGTTTTAGCTCATTTGATAGAGCATGCGGCCCAAATTAAAAAATTACAAATCCGGCTCACGACAGTTTGCACTTACAGATTTCCTGTCGTCAATCTGTTCAATCAATAAAGCAAGAAAATGGCCAAAAAAAGGAGAAAATTAAATAAATGTACAGCCATAAAACTTGAATTAATTAAAAATTATTATTATTATTATTCAGTTTTAAATTGAAATTTGGACGCTGAACCATTGTGAAATCCATCAAACACGAGCTTAACGAGTGCAGATATTTTTAATTTAATAACATATAAGACCCTGCCTGTCTGTGTACTCTTCATTACTCCTTTGAGATTTCCCTTGAACATAGTGCCTAGCTTTTAAACGGTGCATCTCGTCATTGTCAGAACATCAGAGGCTCTTAACTCTCCGTACAACAGGGCCATCGTGTACACTCTAATGATGCCACCCTCACCTCTCATTCTGCTGCTGTCAACACATTCCCAGGTTGTCATCGTTCATCTTTAGCTCCGGATCCTGACGGCGATTGTGTTGATAACAGACTTGCGCTAAACTCTGTGTCATCGTTTTCTTTTCCCTTTTATTTTTTTTTTGGAAGAATAGGCAAAGAGAGGGGGGCGGGGTCAAAACCGTTATCACCCTATCATATCTCTGACAGCTACCTGTCAAAATCGGGTCGCGCCAGGGAGATGTGAGGAGATCCCGCCATGCTGACACAGCCAAATCCACCTCTTTCCTCCTCCTTCTACCTTCTCTGTCTCATTTTTGCATTGTTAATTTTCACGGCAATTCCGGCGTATGCTCGGAAGTTCGGGAATGATGGTGATAGCGGGGATAAATCGGGGAGGAGTACGCATGGCGGAATATGCAGGTGTGAGTGTGGGTGGATGTCTCGCAAGAACCTGAGTGTTTGGGAAGAAATCTGAAAAGCTTCTGAACCGTCAGCGTTCTTGTCAGAGAGAGTGTGTGGGGGGGGGGAGAAGAACCACGTTTGATGCACATTTGAACAGGGGGACAATGAGAAACAGGCAAGTGCGTGTGTGCAGTGCAGCGCTCACAAGTTTGAAGTGACACTCAACACACCATTCATTTTGTTGTTGTGTTGTTTCTGGCCAGATGCTGGGGAGGACCTGGGGAAGGCAGCTGCGACCGGTAATATCCAACCTCTCGCGACCATGCCCCAACATCGTGAGAGGAGCCTGGGATCATCCAAGGACTGCGCCTACTGCGGCAAGTCCTTCCGCACCTCCCACCACCTCAAAGTCCACCTACGGATACACACAGGTCAGTATGAAAACACGACAAGCTTCTAAGTTAGGTCCTATTCTCAGAGGTGTTGCTAGCAAACTCATGTAGATTTAAGTTTTGTTCAACTTTATTAAGCAAAACCCACGGCTCAGTTGTTTGCTCAGTTCTCTGCCATTCCAATCCACATTAACATCATGTCCTGAACTCAAAATCCTATCATACATTGCATTGCTCTTAAAGAGGTATTTCCAGCGTTAAACCAAAATTAATTGCCCCCAACCAACATGACCAAACACAAAACAATTGCCTCATCAAAAAAAAAAAACAAAGAATGCACTACATGCATTTCCAGGGCTCTACACAGGGTTAAACATTTATTGTACTTCATGCAAAATTTACTTTACCGCTTGTACTGACATCTCTTCTGGGGCTAGACTGATACATGTGTTTATGAACATTGGCCTAATCACATATTGAAGTGAGTCTGCATCCTGATATGATGGATCTGTTGCAGATTAATTGATTGCATATTAGCTTTGTACCTGATGAATTCGGCATTTGTTATCTTGGAGGAGGCCTTCATTTGCATACGTGATATCGAGTTGTGCAGCAGTCAAGCAAAAAGCATCACAGATTTTGAGGACAACAAATCTATGGACAATGTCTTTGAACATAAAGATGAAGATTGAACTAGTTTATTAAGAACAGTGTATTATGCTATAGTAAGCATCTGACCCTACAAAAAAAAAATCAAGTTTACAAGATTACATTTTTTTTTTAAAGTTCTGCTTTCGTCAGTTAAACCTGCCCCGTAAAAAAAATCTCACTGAAATAGTGTTATCCAGGTGCAGGACTTCAACACGTTAAAGGGTGTAATCTTTCCTAAAATAAGAAAAAGTGTGGAAAAGGTTGTTTAAAATTGACTTTCTGACTCTGATCTATGAAGTAAAGTAGGTCATCTGTAGTCTGTAGAGGCCAGGGGAGGGACTAAAGTAAAACTCCACTGCTATTGGATGAAGTGTTATCCCACAAACAAAAGATGTTGTGGTAGAGGCCAAGGGAGAGACTAAAGTAAAATATGTTATATATATATATATATATATGATAGATTACCTGCTTTTCTTCATGGAACAGGGTCAGATATAGCCTTTAAAAAAATATTTTTAGGAAACTTCCGGACTGCACGTTTAAGAGAATCCAAAAAATATAGATAGACAGTATGGCCTATATAAACACCAAAAACCAGTAACAACAAAACTGTTTCAGTTGTCATTTGCAGCTGATGGAGAATAATCTCTGTTTAACGTCCATGATCAAACAATTCACTAGCTACGACTGAACTACAACTAGGACTGAATTTTCCAATATTTGATTTTAAAAGGTGTTTTGTATACTACGAGCCTTTAGAAAGTTAAGTATTTAAATGAAACAAAAAACAAAAAAAAACTGTCAAATTTCGCTCCAAACCACCTCCTCTGAATCCTGCACACAGATGGTCACAGTTTCCAAATCACAGTATCGCAGTGTCCTGAAAATAAACAGAAGAAGCCACTGCACCCAGTTCATCCGTACAGACACACTGTAATTCTCACCTACAACTCCAAATCCGGTTTGGTGTCAACACGGAGAAGCACACTCCGCAATTTCCCTCCTTGAACGTTCCTTAATTGCACATAAAAATGAATAAATAAACCGATTCACAAGTGTAGGAATCCACTCTCCCTAACAGTGTCCCCTCATCAAGGCTTAAGGCCATTGTTATTCCCCCTTTTTTCCGACTCATCATTTCATTGAGCTCTAATTAACACAACAAGGGTTCAGTGTCCTCCAATGACATCACTCCGAGGGCAATTTCACACTCGCTAACTCTCAATAACTTTCGAGCCAAAACAAAGCCGGCCTGTCCGCAGTTCGGGGGATATGCGTGAGACCATGTGCCTAATAGATTTTTTTCTTTTTTTTTACCTTACACTCCTGGACCATACATCTAAAGGCAAAACTGAGTCTCCGAACGCACCAATGTAACTATTCATCGTCCCCTTGTTTGTTGCTTGGAGGTTAAGTCTGCAGTCAAGAGTAATGATGTGGATAGTGGACAGTGGCCAAAGTTCCCAACACTCTGCAAGCTACGAACGCCCCACTGACTATTCAGGTTAAAGTCACAATTATAGACCACACACAGAAAGGACAACAAACAACAAGGACAATGGCTCGGAGCTCAGGGACCGGTCTGGAGGGGCCACAATGAAAGGTGGTGTCCCTCCCCCTTAGTCTGTGTACAGACTGAGGAAGTTCCCACCTGGAAACAACAGTGACTTCTGTAGACTGTCAGAGAAGCACTATAGCAAGACATGGCTTTAGGTGCATTGTGTAGACTGTTGTAGTCTGCTTGTCAGTGTTTTCTTTTGTCTAAATATAATCATATAAAATTGACACCACAGCATATAATTCACATGGTACTGTGGCCGGCTTTTACACCTGAACTAAGCTTCATAGAACCCAGTCAAATGGAAATTGCAACCTGAGCACCTCAGAAAGTAAAAATCACTGCAAAACCTTGAATAACGACAGATTTTAGTTTTTACGTATCATTTCCAACATCCGTCCGTCCCAGTTTTTTAAATCCTGCATTTGTATGACTGTGAATACGGTTTTCAAATGATTCCTGGTAGAGAAAAAAACACCAGATACCTCAAAAATCTGTTAAATTATACCACAATATATTATTTTAAATGCCCACTCTCAACTCTGAACACTGTATATTCTAATATACGATTTTTTTTTTGTACAATATTATAAATGAAGATTGCTTGTGATAAGATGAAAACCAGATTTGCATTTGCTGGTTAATGATTAATGACAGTTTATTTATATGTATTTGATCAGTTGATGAATTTTCCCACCATCTCGTGCATGGTAATCGTGTGATTAAAAGATGCTGTTACCAAATGTTTGCAGACAGGCAGCCAGTAAACACTAACTGAAATTAAGCCATCTTTATAGAAACTCATAAGCACATAAAAAACAGCTTTATGCTAGCATTTTAGTATCCGACTTTACAACTTTTTAGTCGGCTTTTGTAGCGGTCGAGATACCCATATTAGCGTCAAAAAGCACAGCTAAATGAACATCTTATCTCTTAAAGCAACCTTTTTCCTGTCAGATATTTCGAAATTCCTTTAAACGTTATTGGAAAGCTTAGTCCTGACCTTTTTTTGTCATTTTTATTTTACACTTCTCCAGTAAGTAAGTAATCCTCAAGTGCCAGTAAGACGCACTAGAGCTAAAACTTGAACACTGAAAATGGAAATCCCTTACAGCTGAGAAAAATCAATGCTAGCTTTTCTCTTTATTCTCCCTTTATTCAGTGGAACGCTCCTTCTCGATGCACTTAAAAGGCAGAATGGTAGACCACCCGCGCCGGCCCCCTCTGCTCTTGCCTTAATAATAGGCACTCACTGTACCTCACAGCTGAATTACACAAGAAACCGTGTTGCCGCCGGTTTGTCCTCAAATAATGAGAATCCCTGTATTAAGTAGAACATCCAGGTCAGAGCCAGGCCACACAAGCGCACCACACTAGTGCACGGTATATAGCCGAGGTGCGTTCAGTAGGGCTGCACAATTAACCTTAATCGAATCGAAATCACAATTTTAAGGGTCACAATTGGCAAATTGCAAAGGCTGCATTTTTATTTATTTTATTTTTTATTTTTTGGGAAATCTAATATCCTCTAAAAACCTGCTTAACTCGTAGTTTAAACTTCTACAAACCTGTTCTCAAAGGATGGTGAAGTTTAACAATTCATTTTCTTTCAAGTGTTAATGCTTCCAGAGATTGTAAAGTATCAATGCTTTCAGAATTATTAACTGTAGTGCTTCAGTGTGGATACCAATTCTTCAGTGCTGTTGTTACAACCTGTCAGAAAGCCCTTGGAGCCTTCTTCAAATTGTGAGCTCGGATGAAGGTTTGAAGTATCTAGTTTGAGGATTAGATTTTTGTGCTTGCTTCTGGATGATGGGGGCAACCAGAAAGAAGGGTCCTGCGTGGTAGATGGGAATCTAACCCAAGACCTTTTTGCTTTTACAGTAACTTCTTAGTAGATTACCCAAGTCAGATCCAGGCCAGTACAACTCCAACACACTAGCACTCATGTGTACCCGTGGTGCGTTCAGGGGCGTCTGTTATTCTGTTATCCGGTGGTGAGAGGGCTGAGTTATGTGTGCTTTGAGTGGTACATAAGGATCCCCGTGAGAACTGTATTTTATCATGAAGGAAGCCGAGGCCCAGAGTTTTCAGGCCTGACGTTAATTCGTTTGGCAAAACACACACAGACAATCTAATTTAAACCACGCTATATATTTCACATTTCCCCTTCTGTTCTCCAGTACTCTTGATGTCTTAATCCTATAGTGTTGGGCTACAGTCAGCATGACCCAGCACTGTGTTTAACAGCCTTAAATGAAATCATCTCAACTTGAAATGTGATTTGAACATTGAACATTACATTTCGACTTACAGTATGTCTCTCAAAGTGGTTCACTACTGAGGCAGCCACGAGTAAAACTTCAGTGGTCAGTTTTAAATACTACTTATCAGTTAGTACATTAGTATCATTCCTTTCTACGTGACTATAAAATCTTGGAGTGGCCAGTTACTTTGCCATCAAACATTTACATCCCCAAACCAAAACTCCTGCATTTGCTGCTGATCATAGGTTCTACTTTGCTCACATACATTATGTTCTGTAAATAGGAGATTTTCTGTCACTGTTTCTACATTTAATGAATACCATTTAGTGGACTAAAAGCAAAGACTTTACATTGTATATTAAGACAACAATATGATGTAATATAATAATGCATTAGTGTTATATAGAGATTTTTCTACACACTCAAAGACGCTTTAAAATTTCATGTCTTAGTCATTCACTCCTCAATCACACTCGGTGCCTACAGCCCCTCCTGACCACCACAAAGTCACACAAACACAATGTGAGTTAAGTGTCTTGCCCAGGGAGACAAGGGCAAACTTACCCACTGCGCCACTGCCGCCCTCTACAACAGCAGTACATACGGGTTTATCAATGTCCCATCGTAGCTTAAAGTCTGCGGCGCCAGTGTGGGAGCTGTCTTTTTGGACTGAAAACGTAGCCCTGGATGGCGGCCTATCTAAGCACAGCTTTAGTAGTGTTCCACACACAGGGGGAAAAACAGCTTGATGCATCCCCAACATGTGGCCTTTAAATCATTGCTATAACCTAATCATACCAGCTCCACTGTGACATCCTGATTACATCCACCAGCAGATGACTTTTACAGCAGCTAAAAATCCAGTGTGCGAATCTTTGGCGACAATACCAAGAAATGCACAGCTGACAGCCAGGCTTCCCCTTCATCTTAACGACACAATGAAGTTGCTTATAGTTAATGGTAATTTGAAAGAACAAAAATTCATTTAAATATAATAATTCGATTTTTTTAGAACGTGAACAGCAATGGATATTTTATTCTAATGTCTCATGTTGGGAGCGGCGGATAACAGCTAAGGACCATCTCCAGATCTTGGAGCAGGATCCTAGTTAGGACTATGAAGGGACAGTGCCACTCTTCAACTCAACCATTGTACATAAATCCAAAGACGTACATAAAAGTAAATACTGCAACAATCAACTGAACTGATAACTCTATAGATCTTTCAATTGTCAGCCCGATCCGCCCACATTTATTCAACGTGAGCGACACAATGAAGTTGCTTACCAAGCCGGTCGAGGTTGTGCATTGTCGTTTAGATTAATGAGTGGCTAACAGCATCTTGAAAGGAATGAAGTGGATCTAAATTTCTTCCAAAAGTTAAAAGAGCTAACGTTACAGTATTAATTTCTCTCTCGAACAGTGAGTGGGAAAATATCCATTAGCGAAATTAACCACAGTTTTCTAGGTAGCGCTAACATTGTGGCGCTACAGTGTGGGGCCGCCTCTAATGAACACACTGCAGAGGGTGATATTTCATTATACAAATTAATGCTCACATTTTAATGGGAAAGTCACATAATGAATCTAGGCTTCAGTGACAGCAATTAGAGGCCCAGATTGTCCCCTTCTGGACAAGGCACTATTTAGCAGTAAGCAGCTGTGTGTAAAAAATAAAAAGGTCCTCGCTCTTGACAATAGCCACACATAACTTCAGGCGGGGCGGCATAAGCAATAAGGGTCCGGGCTCACCTTTTAAATGAACGGTGGCGGAGACAAAGACAGGAGTAAGAGAGAATACTGGCCCATGTCACTTAACCTTACCCTAACCTTGTAATCAGGATGCATCAACCCAGGCCTGTGAACCGCCTCTACATTCATCTAGTTCCTTAGCACACTCTTCCACTGGCTTTTTATATGTCGCCTTGATGTATTGCACTTTAAAGGAGATTTTTAAGGGGAGTTAATGCAGTAGCCACAGTGGAGCACACATGGCAGTTAGCAGTAAAAAGAAGAACTGGGGACACAGGTGATGAAGTTGTGTTTAAGTATTTGTAAGTAGTATTTTTAAGTAGTATTACAAAAGAGAAACACATATCCTCCTTCCTATTATATATTTATTTATATATATATATATATATATATA